>JARLTB010000046.1:10057500-10185000 GCA_030141615.1 Unio pictorum | reverse complement strand
TATAATGTCCTTCTCATATATTAGTACCAAAGATCCTCTCAAAACATAAAATGGGTTAACAGTGTATGAGGGAATATAATTTTATTTTGAGATTTCGTGTTGATTCCAATGAGGAATAATTTAATTCCTCATATATATTTGATATTTTTAATGCGTTCGTAACTGTATCTCAGCTATTTTAGTACGATGCATGCATCTTTTTTTAATTTACATAAAATAGAACATTTATTCGTGTGCTTCATTTACTTCGACTTTCTTCTATCTTTTTTTTAAGGTACAACCTGATCGGTTCTCAAGGTGATATATATATATATATATATATATATATATATATATATATATATATATATATATATATATATAGTATGTGTGACACTAATGACAAATAATTTTAGTCAATATTCATTGATAAATATAAACCTATATCGTGTACAGGGAAGAGAGGAAATTTTGTAAATTCAGACACCATTATTTACAAGTGTAACTAAGATACTTAAAGGAAGATTTCAAATTGTAAAGTACAATCCTATAATACACAACGAATGATGCTAAATGATACACTGAAATATGTTAACACACTGGTTTTTCGTACTATTTTTGCTGCGTAACAATGCTGGTTTTTTAATATATGGAATGAAGTACAAACTAAACTAAACTATCTAGTTTTATAGGTTTCTGTTACTCATTTGCTTATTTACATTCAACAAATGAATATGTACACAGTCTTTGACAATTCAAATACAATCTCAAAGATCACAGACACGCTTTTAAGGCTTGCCAGTCATGGAAGGAAAAATTATATGTTACTACGCATTAGTTTTATTCGTTGCAGGCCTTGCCTGGTTAGGCACCCTATGCTCGAAAATCGGCGCTTCAGTTGCTATGGAAGCTGGTTACTTTAAAACAATGATTGTAGCTAGTCATGAGATAGCACATGGGTAATTTACTTACACACGTCTTACACTGATCACTCCTGACTCTTTAGTAGCTCTTTATAATTTTTATTTTCAACCCAATAGAAAATATATTAGGGACACTTTATTTGTTATTAATTTGTTTGGCGTTTTTCTCCTTCCTTTCCACCCTCCCTCTATCTCTCTCTCTCTCTCTCTCTCTCTCTCTCTTTATATATATATATATATATATATATATATATATATATATATATATATATATATATACATATATAAAGACATGTATATATGTATGTATGAGTTATAGAGTTATCTCTCTCTCTCTCTCTCTCTTTATATATATATATATATGTATGTATGTATGTATGTATGTATGTATGTATGTATGTATGTATGTATGTATGTATGTATGTATGTATGTATGTATGTATGTATGTATGTATGTATGTATGTATGTATGTATGTATGTATGTATGTATGTATGTATGTATGTATGTATGTATGTATGTATGTATGTATGTATGTATGTATGTATAAGTATGTGTGTGTGTATGTATGTATGTATGTATGTATGTATGTATGTATGTATGTATGTATGTATGTATGTGAGAGTTATAGATTTTGGGGGCATATTAATGTTTTGAATATGTATTTCACCAATTTGTGCAAAATGATCAAGTCTTTGCGACTTTGTTCAAACTACGAAGTTGCGAAGAGAATGTAAAACACAATTATATTGCTCTGATGGGAAGACATTTGCATTTGTTTCAAAATGAATTAGGAATAAAGCACATCACATTAGTTTTTATAATTTTTTTACATGTATATTAAAGTCAATTTAGCAATTTCGTTCTGAAAAAATGTTCAGGTAAAAATGAACCATCGATCCCAAAACAATTTTCCATTTCAAGGCCTTCTTTTACTCATTATTATAGTTAAATCGAAATATTCTTAATTATTAATTAGTTTAGCTGAAACTGTTCTGCTTGGTTAATCTTTGCGGTATTATATTTACATATACGCATGTATTTATGTATGCATTTATTTATTTTTTATATAGTATTGGAGCTGATCATGATGCTGATGTTGGTTGCCCCACAGCTTATATCATGGGAATGAATGTACCAAAGTCAGTGGATCAATACTCACATAAGGCATGGGAATTTAGCGAGTGTTCAATCGACGCCTTTGCAAAAACTCTTGCGAAAAAGTAAGTATTAATGTATAATATATGTTATCTTAAAATTGACAGATTTCTTATGTAAATCAAAGCCAGACACTTGAGAAAGGTTGGCGGTGGATTTTTGCTTGACAATTTTGTTCTTGAAACTTGCCACATCTAAGGTGTTGTGTTAATTTCTGTACCTTTGAATCTCCTCACAATTAATTTTGTTTTCAAATTGATGCATTTATTTATAAAGGAATTTTGAAAGTATCGGAGACTAGTATTTTAGAACAGGAATTAAACTTCCTAGCCATTAATGTTGCTGGCTTTTTCGGAGTTATTGATGAAGGCTTAACACCATATATTGTAGCCAGTATAACTAGTGGAGGTTAAGCCAGGGAAAATGTACGGGAAATGATCAATTCACGAGAAGCTGCTGCCATTAATTTTCACATACTCATTGTAGTAGAGTCAAAATCATACAGAGGTGAGATGAACGTGAACGATAGAAGCAAGCGCTTTCAACTTCCAGACTTGCAATAATCATGGAAACTAAATTTGACGAAAACTAGAAAAATTAAAACTTATGCACTCAATTACGCCATAATAATGATGTTGGAGCAGAGATGCGCAGAAAATAAGGACAACTGCTTTCATATAATTTTTTCTTATGAGATATGAAGATAAAAGATATGACTTAGTTCGAATTTTAGCAAGATACAGGACAGGTTAAAGTTTATGAAACGTATGCTGGTCTCCATTTACACAACGTAACAATACAACATCTGTTGAATAAAATTACACAACGGGGAGTTAGCATTTGCTTGTTTTCAGAACTATGCTCAGTGGTGCTCTGGGGCTCTGCCCTGTCCATGTTTACTTACCATGTAATATAATGTGTGTAGCACAGTAAGAAATTGCAAAGCTACATCAGATGTGCTAACGGTCTCATCCGTATATACCTAGATCAAATTAAGAGAGAAAAAGTGTGGGAGTAAAATAAAAATGTAGATTGTGAAAAGCATTTGGTTTAATAAGCCATTCTACTAAACATTAATAATGAGAACTTACAATTGCAAAGTAAACATGACTATGAAACACTAATAGTCACTAAAATCAAAACAATCCTTCATTTTCCCTCCAATAAGATCCAGATTTTACTAGATTGGTTGTTGGTTTGTCAATCAGACATATTGCCGTAATTTTCACAACATAAATCCTATTTATCAATATTTCTATTTTGAAATGATATCAGCCCAATTTATAAATGACGGATTTTAAATTAACATTCTCTCGTGTCATTATCCAGGGAGACATCCTATGGTTGCTGTAGCGAATGTCATATGTAAAAAAACACTTAGCGCCCATTTTGTACGCATAAAAAGTCGATCATATTTGGAGATGCTGTTATACCACTGACAAAATCCTCAATGAAATATAAATAAGAAATTAGATAAAAGAATAAGAATATTATAGCAGACAAAATCCAAGATGTTTTTAAGATGAAAAACAAATTGAGACCTAGACGTTTACAAATAAGTGTCAGATACAGCATTCACTTCCGTACTGTTCCGCATGAAGTTCTTTGAATGGTTCTATAACTTAAGACATATCTACGTATACAGCTAAAATTTGCGAATTGTCAGAAACGGGCAACACAAGCGATAAAAGTTAGACTTGTTAAAAAAAAATGGACGCAGTTTCTAGCTTTGGAAATACCTCAAAGTATTTTGGAAAATCATTGGCTGTAAATAACATTACTCTTTACATAGACTAATTTAAGAAAGAGGAAAAGGGACACCAGAACTGTAAACAAGATTAATCGGTGAGTCGTTTCTGACAAAGCAAAATAAAGTTCAACATTTTCTCCAACAACAATAGAAATCTTTGCAAAATACATTAGTCTACCAATATATGTACGAGCCGCACCTGCTACACGGTCTTCTACTGAACATACTCAACTACTGTTCGACACAAAGTAGAATTAATATGATTTTCCGCTCGCACACACAATATTTACGTGGGTTTAAACTATAACTAATCTGTACTGTATTGATATTTATTAATGTCAGAAAATTCATGACAATTTTGGAGAAGCATAATAGTATTTCCTTTGCAAATGAGTGAACACACAAGATGTACAATGTTATGAAGAAACGTAATATCGGTCAAAAACATGCAATTACACCAGATGTAATTCGGCTGTCCCCAATTTTAATATTAGGTTATTATAGGAAATCGTTGAAATAGACACGACGACTAAGTTGCCATCTTCCCATACTTGCAACGGAATTCGACATTATTCTCGTACAGAATCGGTATTCTTGGTATATTAAGCTATACTAAAAAAAACCTTGGCACAAATCTCGCTCACGTTTTTTTATGTCAAGAAAAGGAAACAAACGAAACTTAAACGTGGATCACATGCTCTCTCTCTCTCTCTCCCTCTCTCTCTCTCTCTCTCTCTCTCTCTCTCTCTCTCTCTCTCTCTCTCTCTCTCTCTCTCTCTCTCTCTCTCTCTCTCTCTCTCTGTTCTTTGTTCTGCATTAACAATGGGTTCGAATTGTTTCAAGTGTCGACATGCTTGGTTCAGCAACGGGTGTGTGGCCTACGGAAAGGCACATTATTCTAATTACTTCAACCAGAACGATTGACATTTATTTTTTTTACCCAGAAATGAGTTTTCCAGTAATATCCTATGTATAAAAATTATCTTATATGTTTTCCGACTCTGTTAGATTCCCTGGAGTCACCACTAAATCATTAAATACCTACATGTGTTGGTGTGCGGTGAAGAATCAAACGATTGAAAAATACTTCTTTCTCTAACTATATATATATATATATATATATATATATATATATATATATATATATATATATATATATATATATATATATATGTATGTATATACTTGCTCACACATACATATACGTTTTGTTTTCCATCATCTTTTCAGATCCTGTGTTAAAGACGAAGCTACGTTTTATAATAAAAATGAGTACGATAATTACAACAAACTTTACCCAGGTCAAATTTACAGTCCAGATGAGCAATGCAAGGTTTCCTTTGGACTAAATTCGTATACATGTGGTGTAAGTAGATCCTTTATCTTAAGTTTAAAGTATCCACATGCTTATTCAACACTTTGCGTGTCTCTCAATAAGCCTTTAGTGTGTATGTGTGTGGAGGTTACGAAAAATATACCTGCGATAAGACACGAAGGAGAGAGGGAAAATTCCAATAAACAACTCATTCGACCTTGTTCTATTTTCTTCATTCCAGACTCCAGATCCAGATACAATATGTTTATCCTTGTCTTGCTACAAACCCACAAAGGAACACTGCGTTCGTCAGATTGCTGCCGATGGCACGCAATGTGGAACAGGACATATGGTATTTGGCTATACAGTTAATACTTATATTATTCTTACACTTCCTTCATTTAGGTATTGCAACTGCACCGAAAATATATTTGCCTTACGCTTAAAATCAGTTTAAAGCTAAACGCACATTTATTAACAGTAATAACTCAGCAAAACAAAACATATTTCTAATAAAAATACCAATGTATCTAAAGTGGTAATATATCATATATATATATATATATATATATATATATATATATATATATATATATATATATATATATATATATATACAACAAGCACTTTGTAAATGGAATAGGAAATAATTATTAGTATAAACATATATATCAAAGCCTGTGGTGTTGTTCCAGATAGCTATAAGAAGGCAGGTATAAATACCGTTAGTATCCTATCTTAGATACTCCAGTAATGACAGCCTTTTTACAGTACTTGCTTATTTAATGGCCTTTGAAAACAAAATTGTAATAATCTCCACACTATATATATATATATATATATATATATATATATATATATATATATATATATATATATATATATATATATATATGACTCTGGCTTTGAATTTATGCTATCATACAGATTTTCTTGAATCCTTGTTGAGGTTGTGCAGTATGAATACATATTCTTTATTCTGACCAAGCTTATGTGTTCTTATCATTTTTATAGTAGTGTATTTTATATTTGTTAATCTACGCATTTACAGTGGTGTATTGATGGCCTATGCGTCTCTAAACGTAAGTATGTTTTTCTCTATTTTTGCACACTAAATATTCGTCATAAAACGTGTGTGTGCCTTTGTGTCTGTGTGTGTCTGTGTGTGTGTGTGTGTTTGCATGCGGATCTGGATTGAATGCCCGTACAGTACTATTAAAAATGATCTAACTTGTTATTTGTATACATCGGGTAATTTGGAATTGTATTATTAAGCATTCTCCTGTATAATCATGGAATAGCGCAGCGAATTCTGTTCTCTGGAACTCGTGTATTTACTGTACATCGTTTGAAAATGATCTGTAATGATCCCCATATGCCGGTAAAAGTTTCAAGTTCAGATCAAGGTCAACGGTGTATTTCGCTGGGCAACGTTTATACACGCATTATATACGTTACGAACAATCTTATTGATACTTATTTCTTATAGAATGGGCTATAAAATATTTTTGACATCTCACTGATACAAAAGCCAAAAGATATGATCACATGTATAATTGTGCGAGCTGTTTAATGAAACAATTAACTTTGTGTCGATATGAAAAGGCAGACTGAGTGTTCTGATTTAAAGTCACAATATAGATTTAGAAATTCCAAGTGAGTCTGACAACTTTATTTTAATTATGTTATGAATTTCTTGTTAGTTTTTAAGCAGTAATTACCTGAATCATGACAACATAACTTGTAGACATATGTTTCTACAAAAATATGAAAACAAAATATCGGATATGACAGACGATGACTTACTACACAGTTAAGCTTTCTTCACGAATTCACATAAATATAGCTATTTTGTTTCAGTTTCTTAATCTTATTTTACATTTTATATGTTGTAAATTTACACAACAATATGTTATCTTATACATAGCATCTGGAGTAACTACTCCAAAACCTACTACCACTACTATTAATGGTAAAAAGACTCCTACACAAAAACCAGCTACCACTACTGTTAATGGCAAAAAGACTACTACTCTAAAATCAAAGATTCCTTCTTCAACGAGTGCTCCCTCAACTAATCCGCCCTTATGCAAAGATTCCAAAGAGTGTAAACAGTTGTACCAGGTTTACAATCACAAAAAGAGATTTTGTTCTGACATGGGCGAGCTCTGCTGTGAAATGTGCAAAGGTGAGCGATTCCTGAGGCACACACACACACACACGCACACACACACACACACACACACACACACACACATATATATATATATATATATATATATATATATATATATATATATATATATATATATATATATATATATATATATATATATATATATGTATATATATATATATATGCTCAAAACATCACGTATGCAAAAGAGCCATTGATTGTAATTTGATAATATTGTTGTTAAATAAATGATGATCAGGTCACAGATCACAAGAACTGGTATTGTCAAACGAAAGATACCGATGATTAGTACGAAAATAAATCTATGGTTCAAAAGGATAGTGGTAATACTTAATTATTCGAATGTACACTACGTTAATATATTCTGCTATTTTTTCATATAATTCTATAAAGTAAGATATTCAATTAGCTCCTATTTCATGTCATCTTTTGTAAGTTATCTACATATCTGTTTTCTTTTCTATAGGCGAACGTAAATGCGAAGATACAGGTTATATGGATTTATCTTGTGCCGACATTCGTTCATTCTATTCAAAGAAGTCAAAATTCTGTTCAAAATGGTCTGTGAACTGCTGCGCCACCTGTTCTAAAACGGTTAATGGGTAGCAAGGATAAGTGAATACTGAGGTAATTATGAGGCATTCACTCTACTATAGATTTCTAGAACAATTCATACCCACGTTTCAACCATTGATATAAAGATAGCTGCTTTAAAAATTCAAGATTATTATAAGTGCACAAAATTGAGAGTTTTTCTGGGACGTAACACATGAAGCTCTGTCGGCAATGACACATGGAAGCTTGGCTGGTTCGTGCCCATGCATCAAGAGCGTCGATTGGCAAGAAAAATAACTTTACATTTAAATCGCATCTATGACACATTATTAACGTTTGGGATAGTGTAATTTAATATTCAGACTATTTGCAATTGCGTTTATCCTTGTAATGGTTTTGAACTAAAGGCATAGACAACGATTTCTCGTTTTGCAGTTTAAACTAATTTTCTCATACAACTTAATTTAAAAGTAAGTTTTACGTTTTAAGTTACCTGTACTTGCGTTTAAAAAATATATAAAAACTATCACCAGAATGATCTATAGAGATATCAATTCTAAGATGTATAAAATTTACCGTTATATCGTTACACACAAGAATGTGGATGAACACGGCTTGCTGTAAGTGTGTTTACATGTAGGGAAATGGGAAGTTTGTTTAGTTATAGACGTTATAAACAACCACATATACCCAATGGGTGCCTGGTTATATGATTTAATATTTATGTCTTTGGAATGTGACACTAGAGAGTATTACGTATTCATTGATTTTGTTCTTTCTGAAGATTATGACATCGAATAGTACTCTATCATAATTGCACGCTGGGTTAAAGATGAAATAGTCATCATTAAGTTTTTGACTCGAAGTACAGTCATGTTTCATATATATTGTATGGACGTGCTATATAAAATTTACCTCGTTCATATCATGTTTGTACTAATCGTGCACGTCATTATACACAACGTGTTTCTGTGTACTCTTTTAACTATTCTAGCTCTTGTACATAGTCTTGTAGTACAAAACGCCAAGTTCATACTCTTGAAGAAGATACATCCGGGCACCCTAACTTTTCCGACTCTATTATTTGTTTTTCTAAAAGTACAATCTCGAATAGTTTGCACGTATCTAAAAAAAATGATAGAGATATTCTGAGACGGTTCTTTTACAATAATAAATTAAAATCAATATGTGTCTGTCAGTGTATGTTTATATATGAGTGTTGAATTTTTAACTTAGCTTTAAAATAAATTCAGTAATATCGCTGCGACGACTGAAGTGTGACAGTTTATAATGTAGCATGATGTTCCACCCATTCATAGTATCATGACACCAGGAAGACCAATCCTGACACTAACTTCTTAATGCTCACCGCCAAGAATAATGTCAACTAGAATCATTGTATAAGTCTTTTGTATGACTCGGCCAGTATTCAAATCCGCGACCTGCAGCATCCAATGTCGATAAATCAACAATATATGATTGTTACATTTTCCTCAGTGCCAAGGTTAATATACGATGTTCTCTGACAATATCGTCAAATTACATTTGAACACTGTTTTGAGAAAAGCCTCTTTTTAAAGCCATTTAATACAATCTTTTTTTTTCTTTTCAGAGCCAATGAAGCAAAAGTAATACAGCAGAGTTAATTGATTGACATAATCGTCTCGGTGTATTTCCTAGCTGAGTCCCTATTATCAACGTTGTGTGAATTTTATTGAACGGATTGTTAGACGTGCATAGTAATGTACTGTGTATGAATAGAGATTTCCTTTCATAATAAATATGCTGCAACTAATCTCGCAATATCAGTCTTTTTTGTCTTTTGTTGATAATTGTTTTGACAATGGTCATTCGACATGGGAAGTAGATAATGAAACCGGCATCATTGTCCAAACATAAATAGAAACGACGATAAGACATAGAATCAAGTACAATTTCGTGGAAAAATGTAAACCAAACATCAAAACAGATGTTCCTTTCTTCATTTATGTTAAACTTAGGACCTAGTGAGGGAAACTGCTGCTTCTCAATAGTGAAAGGTTTAGACCACTGCGCCACTCTTGTCCGGATGTGAAATAGTTCTAACTTTAATCACGTATTGTGTGTTATTGCAAAATATGAAACGAACAGAGAAAGTGTATTGAAAACACTACCAGTAATCACCGTATGTAACCGTGTATATATCGTGTCCAAATTGAACATAACCAGATCTCATATCGGGTCATGCATATCTGTTTCTTTTTAGTGTGATAGGAGAAACTAGTAGAATAAGTAAAATCGACCGTCTTCTCCAGGAGCAATGTTTGCAATTTGGCTCTTGTCTTATATGTGATTACATACGTTAACAATGCTGAGCACATTTCATACGTGATGGGACGAAGAATATCCAAGATAATATGATATAAAGTTAAAGAAGTACCCTATTATTGAAAAATAGACATAAAATGTATTTACATCAGTGGATCTGACTAATCAACTCCACGAACTAGATAGTGATAGTAATCCAATGAAACGTTGCCAAAATATTGATTCCTAGGTTAATAGTAAATGTATTGAGACATAGTTTACAAAGATGAATTTCTCTGTAAAAGCAAGTAACTAATGATGAATACCAATGTACACCCAAACATTAACATTAAGTAAGGGTAAAAAACAATACTTTTGCTTGCAATGTTGTCTATACTTTTTCTAATGTCTATGTAGGCTTTAATCTCACATTAGATTTCCACTTGTCCCACAATAGATATTGATAATACTGTGCAAAATAATTCCTTAACTGACCTCATAACATAGTCCATGGCAAATAAAATCAGAAATAATTTAAAGAAAACTGTTTGAAGAAAACAAATTATTTTACTCTAAAGACAAATTCTTAATAGGTGACTATACTAAATAAAAACATGGGTGAAACTGTTCTTTTATGGCACAGTAAGTTTCCGTTTCACTGGTTTGTTACGTTATGTTGTCATATATTTTCTGCTCTTACCGTAGTTTTGAATTTATTTTTGTTGTTTAATTTAGTAAATGGCGCTTTCTGTACCTACATTCACCAATGATATCGTGCATAAATTGGAATCAAACCAAATTTTTGACATGTTGTAAATACGTTGGGACCTATGTTGGCGGCAAATTGGAATGGGTCTGTCATTTAGATATTGCAGTCACTGACTTTTTTCCCGCCTATATTGAATTTGATTTAGTTCAAGACAAATTTCAGTTGATGTCACTAACACACTTATTTGTTCATTAGTACCTTCAAGACTGGATTTTGTAATCCAGTTATGTCTGGTTCATCTCAATATATACACCAGAAACATAATTTTGAAAACACTACTGCTTGTATCATCTGTTCCACGATCAGAACACACCTCTTCACTGCTCTATACTCTACAGTGTCTATCCATTCGATAAAGAATCAAACACATTAAATATATATATGGGGAAATATATAATATATATATATATATATATATATATATATATATATATATATATATATATATATATATATATATATATATATATATATAAACCCAAGTTTCCGTCTCTAAATGTAATTAATAATTCGCTCATTTCCCTGGCTATCGACAAAAATATATCAATGCAGTGCATGCTGTAATGGACAAGTTGTTAATCTTTAGTAACGTCACAAAACTATATATCGTTAACAAACGCAATTGTGTTAGTTTAATTGTTAAGTTAAATCATTTTAACAGAGCATGCATATTGTATTTGGAGCTCAGTTTGTTTAGATGATTATACCTTACACAAAAATAATTTAAACAATTTAAAGTAATACAATGTAGTCAAGATCTAACAGGGAAAAATTTACAAAATATAAATAATGTAAGGTAGTACTTGATATACAAAACGACATAACTTACCGGCGTCCAGTACAACGAAAGTGCAAAACAGTACGATGAAACGATACTCGCTCATTTTTGTTACGTGATACATGCAATTTAGCTTCCACTTCGAAAGCAAATAATTTTCTCCGTGAAGAATCGTTTTGTTTATAAAGATTCCAAAATAAAACAAATCCGCTTATTAGCTGAGTAAAAGTGTCAACAATATGGTTATGATGCATTACAATGAAATGTTATATTTCTTAAAATAATCTTTATAAATCAGAGAATAAGAAATATAATCCTACCATTCATGAGGGTATAAGAGCCAAAGGATGAGAATTAGGTAGATAAAACTATATTTACCTTTTTACCTGTCATTCCAAACGAAGTATATTACTTCTTCATTACGGTTATTCTTCTTAATACGATAATCTATAATGGCCCAAACTTCGTGAATATTGTATGTGGGATGATGCGATTATAGGTAAGTTTGTATAATATATAACCCTACTGAATTATGTGTATTATCATATTTCTATATTAAAGATTTGATTGCGATGACAATTTCGTTTGTTTAAACAATACTTATTCTTAATTTAGTTTATGTACTTATCGGGCTAATTCATGTGTCACTATGAATATATACACATACTCATCCTATGGATCAGCTTATTCTTAAACACTATTAATAGGATTTAATGGGTTAGCACACAACTGATTTCTATCGTATGCACATACATTTATGTTCATTTTTAAGATCCCGCGAAATCCTTATATACTGTGAATTATGGACTTGAATCTGTGATTATCCGGATTATATTTTTGAATAATTTTCTGTTGCAATTGGCAGCACCATGATAACTCTGTTTACGTAAAATAGATAAAAAATATTACTATTAACTTATTAAAAAATTTCGTATTTGCATCTTATCAAGAATTTCCATCAGAGTCATCAGTGTCATCAGCATGTTCTTTGGCGTCGTTAATTTTATTATTATTTCTTGTTCAAAAAATTTGCACTGTTCTATTTAATTGAGGTATTAGGATATTAATGAATAATGAACTCAAAAATCGCTAAAGCAATAATTGTCCCAATTAGCTTCGTTATTATATACAAACAGTCTAAAGCTTCATTAGATATATATAAAATTGTAAAGGTGACTTTTGTCACTATAACTTGTTGAAAATTGATGGTAACAAAAACAAATTCAGTTTTTACACAATCTGAATCTGTTGATTCAAAACAATTTTTAATATTGTACGCAGCCTGGAAAAACCCAAGTATATCCTTTGCAGCTTATCGACAAATCTCATTTATTCTCTATAAAATGCATGTTTGTGTTTTCAAACGATATATTTTAAATAAATTTGTCACATATGCTTGATATGCAATTGGAACGATATGTTCTTGGCTACACTAGGATGGTATTACGCTTCCTGAAAAAAGCCAATATTGGTGAGAATATATTTTCATCGATGACGGGTAAGCTTTAAATTAAGCTTCTTCACTATTTACTAAAACTGGTATGGGCTAGTGCAGAACACAGAAGCTACACGTGGTCATGACCCGATCACTGGTACGATAGCGTGATAAAGATACAATCATTGTCTTTCACTATATCGCATATTGATTATTAACGAAACAATGTAAAAGAAATATTCGTTTTGATGTTTGGTCTACATTTTTCGACGAAATGTTACTGTATCCTCTATCTTTTCTTTGTTTCTTTTCTATGTTTGGACAAAGAAGTTGCTTTCATTTTCAACGTTCCATTTCGGACCATGATGCGGATCACACGTATTATCTGATAGATATATTAGAGATCCTCATCTACGATTCTTTTATAATGTGACTCGTAGGCCCCTCCCAGATGAATAAGAGGGGTAACCAATCTTCAGGAAAAGAATTCTGTACAATTAATTTACATTACTGACAAAAACAATTGTATTCAAAATTACTTATAAGATCGCTGACATCCTGCGTGCAGAAATTTAAATGTAATTGGGAAATGAGCTACACAGGACGGCATAAGAGAGTGCTGATCTGATTTAGTCCTATTGAAGGAAATAATACCTATCAAACGGTTTATGTAGATTAAGTGAGTGACCATTGGCAGACTGATTTTTGTGGCTTGCACATTAATTAAAAAGACAAAGATACTCTTAAACACACTGCGAGAGTAATGAGTAATTCGTATTGTTTCATACTAGGTTTGGGCCTGAAAATTAACAATAGTATATACAAAGTAATAATATGCACGTGAATAATTGGAGGGTGTTTTGCCAAATGAAAGTGCATGATAAATCGGAAACGAAACAAAATTTAATAATTTTGAATATAAGCAGAGACAACTTCATCTTTATTAGAAACACTTCATAGAATTCTGGAAACACTTCGCACTCACACATACCAAAGTTAATAGATTATTAAATCAGAATGGATCGCCTATAAGGAAACATGACTGAACCTATACGAACTAAATAAACTCAAAGTTCTGGGGATATCTCTTTCTGAGGAATACTAGTCAGGAAAAGTGTTGGATCCAACATCCAGCATAAATAATCAATAAATGTGATCTCAATTTCTGTTATAGCGTACATCATTGTCAGCGGATAAATATGATGTTGATTAGTCTTTAATGTAATCGAAGTTGATGTGCTAATCAAGTGGTCTTGGTTGTAATTATGTATCTTCGGGTATTAGTTGCAATTGTTCAAGTGTAAATCCAAGCTGACAAGTAGATTAATCTAATCGGTATATTGGCTCTCCATCCGTGGATGCAATTACACTAGAAATATTGTAAAAAGTGATAATCCAGATAGAATCAATATGCTCTTTTTGTACTCCTTCAAGTACACATGGCACATATAAGTACTTTACGGTAAATTGCCTAATTATTTTTGCTTCCAATAATCATGTCTTTGTACATGTATTTTATTGTTTGTGATCGCGTTAATCGGTTACGAGTAATATACAAGTACAGCTTGCGCAGTGATTATTCTGTTGTCGTTTCAGCGTAATTATAAACCCATCATCAATATCAAATTCGCGTTTATTTTTATCCAGCGAGATTTTTTCTGATTATCTCATCAACAATTTCATTGTTGCTGTGTTATTATCATCTGAATCAACTCTTCGATGTTGATTTATTCATCGTACATTGGACACTGCGAGATAAACTGAATTCGATCACTTGATTCGATCATCTACCAGCCAAACAATCGTATCGGAAATAGTCAATCCCTGCGAAGAATGTATCGTCATTGCGTACCCTAGCGTCCATGGAGATTTATCAGCGCGCAAAGCATCTTCGACAACACTGATATCAACCGACACAATATCATTTAACACGAGAATAAGCTTCTCAGTCAGTCCTGGAATATCAAATTCGATATTCTGTCTTCGTGTATCCGTAGGCCTATAACACAATGCCAATGAAAGTGTTTCACATTTTTCTTTATGCGTTGAAAACAAATTCATCTAAAGTGTCTCTCTGACTATCTTTCTACTTATCACAATCAAATGGTTTTGTCTCCACGCTTTCCGAAAATGGAGTTTCTGAAATGTTTACACGATCTATTTCACACTGGATTTTATCCGATTGTAATCTCATTAATTTCGTAAACTCACTTAATTCTGGAGACAAACTGAGAAATGGTGGTGTTCGTTGACCATGATCGCCACACATTATCACAGCTGTATTCCATAAAAATAGCCAATCAAGAAACATTGTTAATATCTCTAACAACACTGCGCATACCTCATCCCAAATAATAATTTCAGGAATATATTTCTCGCCCATTCGATCAGGAGTCTATTTAGTCACCTTTCCATCCAAAGAAACTGTGGCAAGTGCAAGCATTAACTACTCACTGTTTCATCTCTCTTGCAAGATTGTGTGTTGCACAGTCATGTTTGAATTTCCTCGAAATAATTCGATCACAGGAGTCGTATTTCCTGACCCAATACAACCGTTTAAGTAACTGGTTTTATATCTACATATTGGATCGGATAACGAAGGGGATATCGATAGGTTTTGATATTTGATATTTCTTCAAGTAATTGTTTTCAATTGTAACATCTGCTGAGTTGCAATAATCGTGCAACATTTCGTTTTTTATTTTCCATGATTCCCAACACTCGTCGGAATTTGTAGATTCAGCCACTGTTTCTTTATGTGTGATATCTATATTAAATGAATCAGTAACGATTCTAACCGCAGATTCAGGAAATCTTAATATCATTCAAAGTAAATTGATAGAAACATAAGTGAGCATAGACGCCCTTAGATGTGTGTATTGGATATTATCTCCATCTAGTTAAGTAACAATTTTACCGAATTTTGTTCATTCGGACAATAAAGCATCTTTAAGATTGACATATATACCTCTAGATGTTGCATCCGCGATTATAAAATCGTATTCAGCATTATCTAGAATTAATCGTGAATAATTTGGTAAATTTATAAATTAATCTTCTCCTGGATCCTTTGCGTGTTTATTTCTGACTTCAAAGATCTCCTTGGACCATTTAACGATATATTATTCGTCGTGGAGAGAAGGAAATTTTTCTTTGTTATCGCTAATTATACTATCTAGAGTATCGGATTGTGGTAACCAAACCTCAGTTTGTTTCCAATATGATATAATTGCATCGGAGACAATCAGCGATATCAGTAGTTTAGAATCAATCATATACCGTAATAACACTATTGGCCCCCAGTGGTTTTCAGATATGTGTCTACCAAACCAAACATAACAGCACGAATGAAGTCCTTTAGCGATCTCGAATGATACCACACGAGCGAATCCGGTTAGATCAAAATCCGGTAGCAGCCCATTAATTGCAACACGGGTCATCTCGTATGTAGGATGTCCAAATCTTTTAAAAAACTCAGAGCATTCATCCATCCTGAGAAAACTCCCTGGATAACACGCAACCATATCAACCAAAAACACTTTTAAGATCATATTTGGTATTTCTTTTTCCAAATGTCCTTATTCTACACAACTGGCTTGAACATCTCAGAGCTATTCAGCTCTTGTTGGTTTCCACATATTTTTCGTTGTCCCGAAATGAGCTGCAACTGACGCGTTTGTAAAACAGTTTGTTAGTAATTGCTCGTCGTTATTCGTTTAAAAACCACAAGCTAGCTTTCTCATCTCGTCGTGAAGAGATTCAGTACGGTATATTTCACCGTTAAGTTTTACAAATTGATCGAATTTACACTCTAAGCCTTCAAAACTCTGAAATAACCACACTGACACATGATCTTTTTATATTCCTTGTGAATAAAATCAACAAATTCTCTTCCCCGAAAGAGTTCTCTGGAGAAAACTCCAAGTTTACATACTTTATGTTTCTAACCCGTGGAAATATTGTTTTTGCGTTATTGCGTAAGACCACGCGTGTGAATTATTGTCAACAAGTTTGAATGGAGATCCCCTTGAATGATTTTTCGATTCGTATAATACTTCTCCTGTTATCGTCGCTACAGTCATTGGAAATTTCAATATTTTTTCTAGTTCAGCTACATTCGGAATTGTTGCCCCTTTTATCCCTGACTGCTAATGCACCATATTGTCAAATATATAAATGTTGATACAGCCGAAGAAAAAAACATTTCAATAGATGAAGGAAGCCGGCAAGTATTTTGATATTTGTATTACTTCGGTTAGACGTGTTGCAGAAAACATTACTAAATCAGCTCTTTCCAAGCCAACCGTAAAAAGATTTTGGTTTGAATATTATAAATTTCCGAACACCAAAGGGAAATAACTCGTGTAGTAAAGTAACTATATTGTTGTTGTTAGGGAAATACCTCTATGATCTAATGGGAAATAATCACGTATAATCTCTAAATTCGTTCTCTGATCTATTATTATTTTATTTTGTCAAAAAATGAGTCAAACAAATAAATATTTACAGCTATGGTATTCTTTGCTTTGTCATGTATCTTGCCTTGTTTAGATGTTGTCAATAATCACAATTAAATAAAAACGAAAGTAAAATCACACACCCTTGTTGTTGTTTGTTATTGGGCTCCAATCTATGATCAAAGTTCAACCGAAATCCACTCTACGCCAGGCGGTGTGAATGTGCTTCTGCAATCTCTCCGGGCGGCTTTATGGCGGAGAGTTGGTTTTCAGTTGAATGTAGAGAAGGCCCCTCTTTCTGTGTTGTATTGTCCTATATAATCATTTGTATGTGCCGTCCTATAGTATCATTTGTATGTGCCGTGCTATATAATACTTTGTAAATAGTTGTACATGTACATAATTGTATATAAATATATCATGTATATAATTGTAAATATATAAATAGTTGTAAATATTATATGCATATCTCAACGCGATAAGATGTTATATGACACCTTAAAGCGATAGAGATTGTGCTGTCTCGATATGCCTTAGTATAAATGTATATGTTGTGACGTCATACACTAAGCACACCTTCTGAGATTCTAGACCGTTATTTGACGGGTTAAATGCTTACACGGTGGTTGTCTTTCTTGCTGCCCAAGGCCCTCTTCAGATGCGAAGGCTCTTTTGAGGCCCACATGGGGTTGTGTTGTTTTATATATGTGACCTCTGGACTTCTAGCGTGTGAAGACATTTTAGGAGTTTACATGCGGTCTTTCATATACATCTATATCTCTACGCGATAACATGTTATAATATACTTTAAAGCGATAAAGATTATGTTGACTCTATATACCGTAATTACGATTGTAAATATCTACATAAAACGGATCAAAATTGACTCCCGTTTTTTTGTAAATAAATATTATATATTTTATATATTATATTATATTATATTATATTATATTATATTATATTATATTATATTATATTATATTATATTATATTATATTATATTATATTATATTATATTATATTATATTATATTATATTATATTATATTATATCATATCATATCATATCATATCATATCATATCATATCATATCATATCATATCATATCATATCATATCATATAATATCATATCATATCATATCATATCATATCATATCATATCATATCATATCATATCATATCATATCATATCATATCATATCATATCATATCATATCATATCAATCATATCATATCATATCATATCATATCATATCATATCATATCATATCATATCATATCATATCATATCATATCATATCATATCATATCATATCATATCATATCATATCATATATATATATATATATAATGAATTTCGAAAATAAAAATATCGTAAACGCAATTGTAGATTTATAAATCAAAAAATATAATTATCAGATATATTACATTATAATCAGATTCTCTCTGATTTTCAAGATCACAATGATAACGCTCAAATTAACAAATACATGTTACCATTGCAATATGGGTTTTCTTAAACGAATACAACAAGCCGTTAACGAATCCTTAGCATTCAACAGCGACGTAAATAAATTCATTCCGCTATTTACCACATTCGAAAATGTTAAGGGTGAACTCAGTAGACAATATGAGGTTATACTAACTATAAATTCCAGAATAAAAACGATTAAAGAACTTTTTAAACAATCAGCAGGGTGGGTGAACAAACAATTTTTTCAGACCAAAATAAACCCTCCAGAGATGAAATCTCCCAGGAAGGTTTTCTTACTGTTGTTAAATCATGTATCCCTATGTAATGTGTTTTATCCTGTTTGGAGGGTGAACAGACCAACTTTTTCAGACGAAAATAAGCTGCCAGAGATGTCGTCTCCTTAGTTAAACATCTCTGCCGTGATTAACTCTTTATTAAAAATTCCATAAGAATTCGCGAAGAATTAATTATGTACGTGATAATATATGACAAGCATCGGAGAAGCTCAAATCACTAGATTAACCAGGGAACGATTGGCAGCGATGAAGAGATTTCTTCCGGTGAGAGATTCCTTTAGAGATAATCTGCAAGCGAGGCAACAACAACGATTTTACTTTACTGCGGATACTGAACAATTATTTAAGCCGGTAACAACGGCTACTGAGAATGTTGTTGTCGCTACTAAGAACGGTGTAGTACAGGCACTTGAACAAATAGCAGAACAGTCTAAACCGGAAATCTCTAGATTTGTTCCAAAAAACACAGACGAGGAAATAGTTGATGAATTATGAAGTAAATTTACCACATAATCCTTAGTTCGTATTGATATGAATGATATAAATGATTTTATCGATTTTGATGTTATGGGATATTACGATAACAATAAAAAATTTAAAACCAGAACATAAAAAATATATCAAGAATATGCCACAATGGGTTGATGTAGTCTATATGGTTAGAACCAGAATAAAGCAAATTAATAAAGATGATCCAAAATACCAAACATATTCCAATGCAGCAGGACAAGTATATGATAAACATGAAGCAGTAAAAGAACAATTAAGACAAGAAGATCAACAACGAAAACAAGAACAAAAACAACAACTAAAACAAAGAAAACAACCACCAAAACAACAAAAACAACAAGGGTATTATATACCATCTGGTCGAGAAGAAGATGATGATGCACAAGGTGCAACTTGTACAACTAAAAATTCGGAGATGGATATTCTCTTTCATCAAGTAGTGGTCTTGTTCTCTGTTCGCGAAGCGTCATCGACGAAATATCACGATAGGAAGTTCTCATCTGTGGAAAACAAGCTGAAAATAACTCTAAGGAAATAATTAATGAAGCTGCTGATATATGTCAAAGGCTAATTCAAGGTGGTATCATGGCAATTGGTTTATATCGTGAATTCATTGATGAATTAATTTATGATTATTACAGCGATTAATGGCTCGATTAGATAAATAACATCTAAATAAAATGATCGCATATCGCAATCATGACAGACCAACTGCTGTTTACGGCATGCACTTCATGTTGCCTGTATATAAAGTGTATTACGGAGATGGATTAGGTAGTTTCATCTCGGGGTTGTTTACTTGGACTGCTCTGAACATTATACACATCGGTAAGGAATTAACATCAAAAGCAGTAAGTGTTGTTGGTAAAAGGCTGTCAGTGCAGTTGGTGATCTCGCTGGTAGCGCGGTTGTTTTCGCGAAGGATAAGCTCATGTCGTTATTCCAGGCATATACAACGATAGCTCGTTTTTCAGTTGAATCTCATATTGTTTCATAAAACTTATTTTTAAAGTAAGCTTGAAGTTACATGTACTTGCGTATAAATTATATAAAAAAATAAACTTCACTCTAAAACTATCACCAGCATGATCTATAGAGATTTAAATTCTAAAATGTGTAAAATTAACCGTTATATAGTTACAAACAAGAATGTGGATGAACACGTTTTGCTGTAAGTGTGTTTGCATGCAGGGAAATGGGACGTTTGTTTAGTTATAGACGTTATAAACAACCACATATACCCAATGGGTACCTGGTTATATGATTTAATATTTATGTCTTTGGAATGTGACACTAGAGAGAATTAAGTATTCATTGATTTTTTTCTCGAAAGGTTATGCCATTAAATAGAACTCTATCGTAATGGATCGATGGTTTAAATTATTCATCCTTACGTTTTGACTCGCAAAACAGGCATTCTTTCACACATATTGTGTGGATGTGCTATAGAAAATTTACCTCGTTCGTATCATGTTTGTACTAATCGTGCATGTAATTAGAGACGACGGGCTTCTGTTTACTCTTTTAAATATTCTAGTTCTTGTACATAGTCTAGTAATACAAAACGCCAAATTCATACTCTCCAAAAAGATACCTCCTCGCTCCCTAACTGTTTCTACTCTATTATCGGCCTTACTAAAAGTACAATCTCGTACAGTTCACAAGTTTCTACTAAATGATACAGATATTTTGCGGCGCTTCTTTTACAATAATATTTTAAAATCACTACGTTTCTGTCTGTGTGTGTATATATGTGTATTGAACTTTGAACATAGCTTTGTTAATTCAGTAATATCGCTGCGACGACTGAAGTGTGACGGTTTGAAAGGTAGCATGATGTTCCACCCATTCATAGTATCATGACACCAGGAAGACCAATCCTGACACTAACTTCTTAATGCTCACCGCCAAGAATAATGGTTACTAGAATCATTGTATAAGTCTTTGGTATGACTCGGCCAGTATTCAAATCCGCGACCTGCAGCATCCAATGTCGATAAATCAACAATATATGATTGTTACATTTTCCTCAGTGCCAAGGTTAATATACAATATTATCTGACAATATCATCACATTAACTTTGAACATTGTTTTGAGAAAAGCTTCTTTTTAAAGCCATTAATAACAAATATCTTTTTATTTCAGAGTTAATGAAGTAAATCTGATACAGCAGAGTTAATTGATTGACATAATCGTCTCGATGTAATTGCTAGCTGAGTCCCTTATATGAAAATTGAGTGAATTAGATTGAATGGAAAATTAGACATGGATAGTAATGTAGTGTGTATGAAAAAAGATTACCTTTTAAAATAAATATGATGCAACTAACCTTGCACAATCAGTTCTATTTTTTGCTACGTTCGCCTTCATACTGCTTCTGTCTATTACAAATGACTTCGCGTGCAGGGTCATGTGTGTGTGTATTTAGTTTGTATCTCGTTTTCAAAATACCACTTTCAAAATAACACTATTTATACAATCTAAACTACTAATACCACTACAACCATTACAACTAATCGTACTAATGCTACTAATACAATTACTACTACTTCCAATATAACTAACAATGTTACTACCAATACTACTACTAATTACTGTTACTAATAATACTACCTATGTTAATGCTTAAACTACTACCAATAGAATTAATTATACAAATACCAGTAATATTACCAAGGCTGGTATCAATACTAATACCAATACACTCAATGCTATTATCCACGCTCCTCCAACACTAATACCAATGCCACTACTAATACCATTATTGATCCTAACAAAAATACAAACATGTTACTACTAATTTTACTGACAAATATAGTAAATAGAGGCTATACAGTTAATGCATGCTGTGACAGCAGAACGTGACTTAAAAATTATTGCTGATAATCTGTGATTAAAAATGTATCCCTACTCTTTAATGTGTTAAGAGATAGCGTGTGTGTGGGGAAGAATATAGTGATACTTGGTGTCCTTGTAACCGCTCATCGCTATAACCCTCTCAGTTCAAACTTACCAATGTCCCATATAACAATCATGAATGGACGACTCCTACTGTATCTGGTGTATAATAGTTATGACCCGGGGCGTTCGACGTGGGAAGTAGATAATGAAAGCGACATCAGTGTCCAAATATAAAATAGAAACGACGATAAGACATAGGATCAGGTAACATTTCGTGGACGAATGTAGACCAAACATCAAAACAAATATTTATTTACCTTTCTTTATTTACTTTATTCTTAGGAGTAGGTGAGGGAAACTGCTGCTTTTCGCAATACTAAGCTCTTTAGACCACTACGCCACTCTTGTCCCCATTAGCTCGTAGAATCTGACAAATGTAGCAACACAGCGCATTATGATGTGAAGTAGTTCTCGCTTTTATCACGTATTATGTTTTATTGCTAAACATGAAACGAACACAGAATTTGTATTGAAAACACTACTAGTAAGCACCGTATATAATCGTTTATATATATCGTGTCCAACCGCAAATTGAACATACCCAGATCACATATCAGGTCATGCATATCTGGTTCTCTTTAGTGTGATACTTAGTAAAATCGACTCCAGGAGCATTATGAATTGGCAGATCATGGTTGTTTATGTTTGCAATTTGGCTCTTGGATTATAGACAATTACATACGTTAACAATGCTGAGCACATGTCACACGTGATGGGACGAAGAATACCCAACAGAATATGATAGAAAGTTATAGAAGGACCCTACTATTGAAAAACAGACGTATAATATGTTCATCTCAGTGGAACTTACTAATCAACTCAACGAAATAGATAGTGATAGTAATTGAATTACAAAAAGCTGAAAGATTATTTCATTGCTTAATTGTAAATGTATTGAGACAGTTTACCAATGTAAAGTTTAGCATAATAACAAGTAACTAATGATGACTACCAATGTACACCCATAGATCAACATTAAGTAAAGGTAAAAAACAAGACTTTTGCTTGCAAGGTTGTCTATACTTTTTTCTATAGTCTATGTAGGCTTTAATCTCACATTAGATTTTCACTTGTCCCACCAATAGATATTGATAATAATATAAAAAATAAGTCCTTAACTGGCCTCATAACATTGTCCTTTGCAAAGAAAATCACAAATTGTCAAAAAAACTGTTTGAAGAATGAAAAACTTTGTTTTACTCTAAAGTAAAATGCTTAAAAGGTCACTATACTAAAGCAACAATGGCTGAAACTGTTCTTTTTTGACAAATTGAGTCTCACTGGTTTATTATGTCTGTGATTATACCGTATTTGAGGGTTTTATTGTTGTTTTAAAGTATTAATGGTGCTTTATTTACCTACATTCACCAATGATATCATGCATAAATTGGAATCGATCCATATGTTTGACAAGTTGTAAATACGTGTGCGGCAGATGTTGGCGGCAAATTGAAATAGGTGTTTCATTTGGATATTCCAATCACTGACTTTAAATTGCAAATTATCCTGGTCCTTATTTCCAGAAATTTCATTTTTTTTGGTGTGTTTGTGACGTTAAAATTATTTTTTTTTTTAAAAACAGTTAGATATTTTCATTCGTGTACATTAATAATATGTGACACGCAGGTTATACATTTATAAGATTATACATAAAAGATGTTTTTAGTTTGTCTTGTTTTAAATATATGTAGTTGGAGCGCGTGCATCACGATCGCTTGTCCTTGTCAGGGTGAGAACTTGTGTTGTTACTTAATCCAAAATTCCTCAGCGTGTATTAAATTGTTTCATTCTCTATGCTACTTTGGGAATATATGACTTAAAGGAATATTTTCAGAAAATTGTGAGTTTGTGTTTATTTGTTAATTTTTTTTCTCCGCAAGTTGGATTAGTTTTTCTTAATTATTTAAGCACAATGATGGTAATATGATGATATGAAAGGAGAATAGGAATTGCGATGATTGAAATTTGAAGCGAACTTTCAAAGTTATGAATCCCATTCTGGATCCTAACACGAGTCATGCATGATCCGTCCATTTAAATTCACATATACGTCTGAGTTATGAACGAATATAATCACTGGATCATGACTTCTTTCAACGCCAAGTGAATACAGTCGAACATAAAGCATTTGACATGAGCTGTCATAAACTATGATCAATTGTTGTACATCGAATGAATTAAAACTTCAGAAATTAGTAGTTTCGATCAGCTACGATGTAGATCTCGATATAGCATCGATTTGTACATATAAATCATATACTAGTAGTTGTGTGTTTGAGTTTGGAAAGCACCTTATTTATACAATGCTGTGACGTATTATTTATAGTGCTGGTTTAGAAAGATGCAGACGGACCCATAAAAATGCAAAAGCAATCACACAGGATAGATGATGATTATCTGCAGTAATTCGAAGATGTGGTGAATACTCCAGGCACCCCGGGTAAGTGCATTCCGTAATTAAAACATCAAGACAAATCAATTGTATCTGCATCTGTGTTCCTCACCATATTGAATTTGACTCAGTTCAAGACAAAATTCGTGCTTTAAACGAAGATAATACTGTATTTTTCTCAGCAGCGAATTTGACGCATAACTCCAAGTCGTGTTTCTCAAACTTTCTGAGTCTGAATCACCACCTACTTTTATTGAAACATATCTTTTCAAATAAGGACCGAAGACACTTGATATTTCGTCATTGAGGATTATTACCTAGTACTGATGATTTTGCACTTCCAAATTACTTTCATTCTGCTCTCGATCGATATAATGGATTTCCCAAATATTAACAGCACTTACCCTCTCAAAGGTAAAAGAGATTAATAGTGAATGTAGGGAAATCAACATTATTTGAAAACCAGTATGTATGGTGTGTGTGCTGCTAATATATTTGTCTGTGTAAGACTTATTAATTGACATCTTGAAACCTATATCGTGTACAGTAACGACACAAGAATATAAATCTTGAGGCAAAATAATTTACTAATTTTGTAAACATACTTGGACGATACGTGGAATGTTAAAGTAAATTAAAATTCAGAATGTCATGCATTGAGCTCTAGACAGTCTGATAACTTTTCGTAATATTTTGTACTACGAATAATGTGTATTTCTTAGATTAGATATGATACGTATGTATGTATGTGTGTACAATTAAATCGAAATTATATGATTCGTGAATCAATCTTAATTCATATTATTCTATATGGACCTTTATCGCTTGGTGATTGTTTCTCATAGAATATGTACACGTTCGTATGTAGATACGTTTGTATCTATTTATTTAGTTTTGATGATATTGATAACGACGTATGTGGATGAATCTCCGTTGATTGGTGAATGAATATTCGGACAGGGCATGCACTTCAGCAAGTGTTTTATCGACGCGGTTGCAAAAACTCTAGCACAAACGTAAGTATTGAATCATCTTCTATTTACATATTAAAACTAACCGCCTTGTTTTAAATAAGTAAATGTCAGGCACCTGAGAATGGTTGAATTTGGATCTTAGTTACATAATGTATTTTCTTTAACATCGCCACAGCTTAGGCGTTGTTCATTTATACTCTTTTTTTCTATTCGCAATTAGTTTTCCCTCCAAACTGGTGCATTTATTTATGAAGGAATTATAAAAGTATACGAGAATATTGTTTTAGAACATGAATGGATTTTCTAATTCAATAATGTTGCTGATTGTATTTGGAGCTGGTCTATGTGGGTTTATGACCATATTTAATCACGTGATAGTATTACTGGTAGCGTTTGAACCTGTAAAGCGTATTAACAAACCAACCGACCATTTAATTATATTTAATTCTTGGTTTTCTGACTTTATAATTTGATAGGTATTTGGTAATTATTATTTACTGCCAATGAAGCTGTATTGAGGGTAAAGTTAGAGAAGGTAATATGAGTGAGGGTAGGTTCCCATACTTATTTTATAGGCTGCTTTTTAAAACTTATTTGTTATGACTTGTTTGTTGATTTTCTGCCTTTTGCATGGTGTTTTTTTTATTCCTAATTGGCTTCATTATCTGTTCGTTGTGGTTTGTATACCCCTATTACTTTATCTTTCATCTACTTTGTTGATTTATTATTATTTCTGGAGTTATTTGATTACTCAAAGGGCTTTGAGTATTTTTCCAGGTTTCTAGTTCGTTTCTAGGGTTACTTGCGTCTTTTTGTTTCGGGTTTGGTTGCTCAGTGTATGAGCCTTGGTGATCCCCTGCCCACCGTAGTGTATATGGGCTCCAATGACGGTCAATATCTACCTGTTCATTGTTGGTGGTGCTTCCATTCGTTAAATAGGATTTCTTTTTGGTTGGAAATTGATGTGGGATGGAATTCACATATAGTCTGGTTGCCTTTTTTTAATATAAGTTCCTGCCTTCTTTGATGCAACGGCAGTTCTTCGGTTTAGATTTGCAGCTCAGCTAGTGAGGTTGATGGCAGTGCGCCAGTGCCAATCAGTAGGGCTTTTCTCTAAATTGTATCTAATTTATTTAATTGATATTTGGGGTGCCGTGTTGTGTATTTGGCAGCCATAGTTTAGTTTAGATCTTATTAGAGTTCTGTATAACGTTAGGGTCGTTATTTGATTTGCTCCCATCTTGGTACCTTGGTTTCTTAATAAGTTTAAGTCCTGATGAAATTGTTGTACTAGTTGATCTATGTAATGCGGCCATTTAAGATATTCATCATAATACATACCCATAAATCTGGCTCCTTTTACAAATTGTATTTCTTGATTTTTTATGGTTAGCTTAGGGTATTGTTTTTTATTTATGTTATGTGGCGTAAATAGTTCTGCTACCGTGTTATGGTGCGATAGTTTGAGTCCCCGTTTATTTGCCCATTCTCCTATATTATTCAAACTATCTTGAATGTCTGTTATAATTTTGTGATTGTATAGGTTTCCTGCTCTCCATAGTCCACTGTCATCTGCACATTGCGATAATTCAACTTCGGGTGACACCAGAGTTATGTCAAAGTCGTTTATCATTAGATTGAAAAGAGTGGGACTGAGTTCACTCCTTTGTGGGGTTGAATTTTCAAGGGTATTTTCTTCGGAGTATTCTAGTTATTATCTTGCGGTCAGTGAGGAAATTTTCAATGAAGTTATACATCCTTCCATTAATGCCATAATGATTTAATTTGGCTACTAGGCTTTTGGTCCATATGAGATTGAATGATTTATCCACATCTATAAACACTGCAATTAAATTTCTGTTAGCTTATCTTTTAGAGTTAAATGCCAATTTTATATCGGTTTCTAATCTTATGAGTTGGCTCGTAGTGGACCTTTGGTTCCTAAATCCACATTGGTTTTCAGATATTAGTTTGTTACATTCAAGGTAGTGTATTAGTCTTTTGGAAAATATGGTTTCCATAATCTTGCATATATTGTTGGCTAGTGAAATGGGTCGATATGAGTTGATGTCTTTGCGATCTTTGTTTGGTTCTAAGATAGATATTACTATCGCAGTTTTCCATTTGTTTGGTAGCTTTAGTATTTGCCATATTTTATTTAATACTTTTATAATAGGCTTAAAGATGTTATGGGGTAAATGTTTGTATATAGTATACCTTATTTTGTCTTCTCAGGAAGAAGTTTCCTTTTTTTGTTTTTAGTGCCTGATCCCAATTAGATAGTGTTATTTCTTTATTTAGATTAGAGTTCTGGGGTACATGGTCCTGAAATAATATTTTACACTTTTCTTTAGTTTTTTCCCTATATTGTTGGAATTCATTAGTGTGGTTGCAATCGCTGCTCATTTTTTTAAAGTGATGGGCTAATATGTCAGCTTTCACTTTGGTGTTGTTAGCATTACTTATTGTGGTGGTTTTGTTAGTATTTTGGCCCCTAATTGCTCTAATTTTATCTCACACCTTGTTTGAGTTGGTTTTTATATTTATACTGCAGTAGTATTTTTGCCAAGTTTTTTTCTTTGGACAGCTTGATCAGATGTTTTAGTTGTTTGTCTTTTTTTCGTATATGCTAATATGTCTGTTGTTTTATCTGATCTTTTGAATGTATTAAAGGCGTTTTGTTTTTCCTTCCAAGTTTGTTTTATTTGACCGGTCCACCACGGTATGTTTAGATTTTTTGGTTTAAATAAAATGTTTAAACATGTATCAGACCCGGCATTCGATATGGATTTACCGGTTCCTTAAGATGAAACGATATGTGATTATCAGTATTATTCATTATGACGCATGACATCAAACCAAATCAGCGTGGAACGATCGACCTACACGTTCCTGATACAATTATATATTTCGTACCCGCTGTAGCGTTTATTAAAGATAATTTAAATTTGTAAAACCTGCTGATACAGAATATAACGCTGATATTATGGTTGGTTTTGTTAACAATATACTTATGGCTTTGTTTGATAGCGTTACACATGTGATTGATTGAAGAAATATTGAAATGATTTAAAAATATCTTGATGTTGCTAAAACTATAATAGACATAGCTAGATATTCCGATGATTATACAATATCAGCTGGTCTATCAATGATTTTTGTTAAAGATACTTCTAATAATCCTGATAGTAATTATCGGTAATGTAAGAAATGCTGCAGGAGCTGCAAAAATATCGGCTGTACTACGAATGAATGAACATTATACCATAGATTTCTGTACACACCTATCAATGCAAAAATATTATAATAGAAGATTTTCATGTGCAATACCACTATCTTCCATCTGAGGATTTAGTAGAAATGCTCGAAGTGTTATATTTGGAGCTGCACTTGTACAACAAAAGCTACTGACAATGAGGCAATCGACCGACCTGGGGATAGCTGATAAAGTAATATTAACAAAACATTCAGTGTGTATGCCAGTAATGACTCCATGGATTGATGAAAAACAAACCTTACTCACTTTAATGGATCAAAGTGATACATTGCTGTTAGCATGGTTGGCAAGAACCACATATAGTGTTCAACAGGAATTATTCTTCATACATTGTTCTATCTACTCTTTTCAATATTCTAATGAAGCGTCAAAACGGCAAAGTTCATATTCTCCTTCCTGTAAGATACATCTGAGCACCCTAACTGATCCGGATATATTATGTGTCTTCATAAATGTTCAAATTCGAATATTTGACATTTACCTAATAAAAGATACGGATATTCTGCTAATATATTTTTAATATAAGTTTTATATCACTATGTGTGTTGTTCGTTCGATTGCTATCGGAGCGTTTTGATTATTAGAATTTGCTCAGAAACGAGATTAGTATACAAAGTTGTTGGATAATATCATCAAGTTAACTGGGGACATTCCTTTGAGGAAAACAGCTTGTTAAGGCCAGTAAAGGCATTTTTTTTCTTTTCATGTCTGAGTCAATAAAGTACAATTGACATATCAGTTTATTGATGGACATAATCGTCTCGATGTATCTGCTAGTTGAGTCTTTTATTTTAAACAAACATCTTTTCTGTGTGAATTCGATTGAATTGAGACTGCATATTAATGAATAGTGCATGGATAAAGATTGTCTTTTAAAACCTTTGCTGCAACCAACCTTGCACAATCAGTTTTATTTGAATGGACGTAAACCATCTGTCTATCTCAAAATATTTCATAGGTTAAGGGGTAATCTAATTTGAGGTGCGTCTTTATTTATCATCTTCGATGAGACGGTAAAACAATGTCAGTGACTAAGGGATGCATAATGGGCTACATGCCTATTTTACTGGCTGAGGACAATGTCGACCTGAATTTTGTAAATTGTTTTTAAGAGGTGTCCTTCCATGTTAATACAAAGCCTAACCAAATTTACAAATTTAAAATAATCTGAAAGCAAACATGTGACACTCCTCCTGGACATGATTGGAATTTACATTGTCCTAGTTCAAGTATTATTAGTATATGAATATATAAACGATGCGGTAAAAAAAACATTATTAATTTCTATTCTACGTTCAGTCGTTAGAGTTCAGATAAAAGTCGATAAGTCATTTACTTATATCATTAGAATTATAAAGTAGACATTGATGTTTTGGGCTAAAATAAACGTTCTGGAATTGCTGTAATTTCATAAAAAGATATGTGTATTATATTATTTGTATACATTAAGACTGATAGCGTATCACTATATTGAAGAGATCAACACATTCACAAAAAGTACATCAGCACATTCAAGAGTATTGAACTTCATTCAGAATATCCTTTGAGTATGGATTTCTGATAAGGATTATTATGGATTCAATTGAGGACAATGTACTTTCCTCTTCAATTTAAACTTGTCAACTTTGATAAATACATGTATTTATTGATTTTCTTAAAGATGAATTCGCCTATGTATGTTACCTGTTTTAACATAACAGGGTTGCAACAACCCAAAAAAATACTAAGCAAGGGAACTTTAAATGAGCGACTGGTTAATACAATGTCCGTTGATCTGTCAATTGTAACAAATGTTCTATTACATCGTCTTCGTTAATACATATTAAGGCATACTAAGCATATTGAGAAGTAAAATGAATCACCGGCTCAAAGTGATCGATACATAATTAATGTTTGTTTAACATGAAGTTCTAAAGATGGATGAGATTTTAGTGAATTTAATTAAGTCAGTTCTCTACATAATGAACTAAACCATCCTATGATGCGTACCATATGTTTAGCTTCTTAATATATTGTTTTCGTGCTAACATGATTCGATGACTTTTATCTGCTGTATATTTTTTTGAAAATATTACTAACGATAAATAGAGAGAGAGAGTCAGTCAGTAATTGATTACTTTTTAATACAAATATTAATTGTTAAATAATTTGATTCACAAATATGTACACCAGTCATAGACTGAGAAAAAACATTGATATGTACCCTGTGTACATTTATTGAAACCATTTCGCTTTACATCTACATTTATTGGGAAACCCACTGCAAGAGGTAGAACATCACGAAATGCCAGACTAAAAAATGTATGTACAGAAAGAAAAACAATATTTACTTCTACTTAGCGGTGATATGTTGATCAGAAATATCAAACAAAAAAAAGTAGGCCTGTTAATAGTAAAAACTATTTTAGAGGTTATTAATACTGCTAATATAAATGTCAAGTCAGTCATGTGCTGATATTACATTGTATTGCCGTGAATGGCAACAACAAATATCAGACACAAATAACACAATTAGAAGATAAACTTCAATGGTCAGATATAGTATGAGAGGCAATGGTACGTATGATATGTGAAAGATTAGAAAAAATTCATAAACTATCCAGCGCACTTTTCAAATCCACAGAATAACGAACAAAGATTATTTTTGAAATCTTTAATAAATTCAGTAATGCTATTTAAATGAAAGATATTGTCTATTATCAAAACCAGTTTGAATCTCAGAAAGTGATTTGATATTAGCATGACATTTAGACGACAATCTTGAATTTACAAAATCTCTACATTCTTTACCAAAAGATCCAAATGATGAAATAAATGTTCCCGTTGACACATAAATGCTTGGTTTCGACATCTGTATTTTATGAAATGTTACAACATCACTTTTAGATAAATCATCGATGCTAGTATGCAGTATTATCGGGAGGAAATATAGGATATCATCAGCTGTTCTTGCTTCAATATTGTTGTAGATTGTATACAGCTATAAATACTGATTTAGGTGTAATTGGGTCATTCAGACAAGTCTTGTTGACAATGTCCGCCGCTTCCACTGTTTGTGGGATTACTATCTGTCTCCACCTAGTTGTAATAAATGGTCACAACGTTCGTGAAATGCGATACTTTCAAATGGTCTTTTCTTGCTCATATACTTTATCGTGCTTAAGCATTTGTTCCATGGTCTGTTTTATGTGCGATAGAGACAGTTGGATATATATATATATATGAATTAAGGTTATATTGTTTTTAGACTAACTTGTACATTTATACATGCTGATGGACGTGTTAGGATATAGGTGGGTTTCCCTATATAAACGCATTTCAAGTATTGGATGCGTGTATTTTATATTATTATTTCCTGTATATTCTATCATCCATTAGTTTATTTGCATTTTCTATAGGTTATATTGTATTTGAAATCGACTAAACTACTACGGGTTTGCCTACCTCGGGTTATTTATGATAACTTTATATTCGTAGTGACACCTTGCGGTATCTTCCTGGAGACTGGAGATACAGAATATTACAGATTATCTCCACACCGGCGTCAAACCGTCGTGCTTATGGCCTCTTGTCGCCGCTTGGTCACCTAACAGATCGTTGACTGCATTATATTTTATGACTCAGACTGGGTTGTTTAGCGATTCGTCGATTGGGTTGTCATTATTGGTCACCGACTGGACCGACAAGGCTGTTATTCTGGGTAGTCCCTTGTAGCGCTGAATCGTCAACTATGTTATGGTCACAGGGCGTCACATGCTCAAGACTGACCGTGAGACGATTAGGGCGAAATGATGTGAGAAGAGAGATCTTCGGTTACTTTGACTGTGTAAGGTTGCGATTCAAGATGTTCCTGTTTTTAAATAGACTTGACGCGACTGTATTCAGGTCGAATAAAGATTTATTATTTATATATTTCTCTGTCTAGCTCATTTCTGTTCTGTTAACTACTATCTTATGTGCATGCTCCGGTTGGCCTGTTATATTGCTGCAATTTAAAGGGTCGATGTCACACATCTCCAAATATAACTCACATTTATTGCACCAAGGTCTGGATGACTCGCAAGCCGAAGTCACCAAATTATGGTACATGGAATCACAGCACAACTAATTTTCCTACATGTTATCTAAATTTGTTTCTCATTATTGAATTCTATTTTGCGTCCAAATGATAATATATCATATCGTATTATACAGTATATTCAAAGATATAATCACAGTTATGTACTTGGTATAGGTGTAACTTCATTTCTTTCAGAGACTGGACTATCAACAAAACAATGTGCCATTCAACACAAATTTGACTTCCTGATCATAATCGAAACTCCAAATGCATGCCAGACCTATTTCAATTTTGTATATGAATATTTTACTTTATTTCCAAGCACATAATACCTCTGACACTTCTCAGGACATATGTCGTGCTGGCGTTCCACTGGGTGCAAGTTTTTGCCAAATTGTTCACGACTAACTTAAAAATAGCTCCTCTTTTTTCCTTAATTATAGTACTTTTTAAATTAAGTAAAGGTGCAATTGTAACATATATGTTTGAAATATAAAAAACATTGATAATTAAATTCTAATGGAAATGTAAATAAAGAATTAAATGTAGAAAACTACGTTTTAAAGAAATATTTAATATTCATACAAGTTTTAAATTTAAAATAAGAAAGTTTAAAAGCATAATTTACAAGTAGATAATATTTAAAACAACTGGTAGTTTGGGTATGTACGAGTAATAACATTGTCGAAAGGGTAGTGAGGCTAACTGTTTTGCAGCCGATTGCAAGATGGCTGTTCAAACGATTATAAATGTACGAACTCAAGAAACAATGACTGGAGCCATGTTCTGCATTTATTGTGTCAGATACTCATGCAGCTGTTAATATATAAATAATAGCGCGCTCAAATGAAAAACCTTGAATGGACCAATTCCATATCTTATAGAACGGCGACGCGTAATAGGAAAATAAAATTCCAATGAGTTAATGCCTTAGTTAGCAATGGTGCTGATCTCGCTCATGAAGAGCTATGCTCTGTCCTTGTGGTGCAATATATCAGCTTTGTAATATGAACCAAACTTCGTCACATATGGCTGGTACATGCGAATATGTCCGTATGAAACCTTGATATCACATCCGCACTACTGGAGGGGGTCCAAACTAAACCATCTATTCTGCTTTGATACAGATAGCAAGCTAGACCTGGATAGATACACGTTCACGTAATTCTGTAAAACAGTAGGTTGTATTTAAATTGAGTTAAAATGTATGTGATGTTGATATTCAGCGTGACATTAAATGTCCAGCTATTTTAAACATATGAACATTACGTAGTGATACCCACATAAGAGAAACATAGTGCGTGTATTAAAGTGATAAATTCACCCCAAATGATGTAGTTTATAGAAATATATTTACAGACTCAATAACTAGTTAGTTGTATGGAGTATGAAAATGTTTAAAGCACTACGGGGACGGTGAGTTTTCACGATTAGTGCTAATATTCGTAGATATTATTATATATGAAAGTTCAGTGACAATGTACTAAATTAATTGACACTACTATAAGTAGTCTTATTTATGATGACAATTTATGCTTATGATGCACCATAAGTAGTTGTTGTCTTTGATAATGTGCAACGTTAATATTGCTTTCTTTTAATGGCAGTAACCAATCCCACCCCCTCAAAAAGTAATTAAAGTTAAATGATGTTTGAGATGCTTTTTTCCCATATTAAACTAGATTCCGTTTAAAAAATGAATTGCGACATTCTTTACTCCATTGTTTAAATTGTTGAATTTTATATAAAGTATATAAGTATATGCTTATAACTATCAAGGTGATGTGATCATGTTTTAATATTCAATTGTCAAACAAATGGGAAACTAAGTCATTTGACGTCATTATCCATTGATATCTTAATCAAGCGACAAAAAAGAACAGAACTAATTGTACGAAAAAGAAATAATGATCGTAATAATAAAATAATAATAATAATAATAATAATAATGATAATAATAATATTAATAATGATAATAATAAATGTTAAAATAATAATAATAATAAATATTAAAATTATAATAATAATGATAAAACAATAATAAAAACAATAATACTACCAATACTATAATAATAATAATAATAATAATAATAATAATAATAATAATAATAAAATATAATTATAATAATAAAAGAAGAATAATAATGCAAAAAATAATAATAACAATATAATATTAATACAATACTAAAATAATAATAATAATAATAATAATAATAATAATAATAATAATAAAAACGACTCAACGATGCTGCTGATCTTAGGATGACTTAAATCAATGTAAATACGATTGACATCGTTTTTGTGCGATTCCATGAAATCACATTCATTATCGTTATTTCTAAGCGGATCAAAAACTTAAATATTTTCTTTTATTTGTTTAACTATGCATACTGAGTTGTGAATTTTCTTAATTTTGAGCAATCTTAATTAAGAAAAACAATACTAATCTGTAAAGATATGGACAACACAATCAAGCCGTTGCTAAAGAAGTAAGATGAAACAAATAATCCAGTATGGTTATATATTAAAAAAAACTTAACGACAGTTATATCATTCCACACCAAATATTTACAAAGACGAAAACAGATTATCGTATTAAGAGGAAAAATCGTAATAATGACGGAGTATACATCGCGTGTCGTGAAAGGTACAAAGAGAAGTATCGTGTTATTCTAACTTAACCCTCATTCTTTGCGGCTTATATCCTCAATAATTGTAAGATTACTGTTCTTTTTTTTCTGAATAAAGAAGCTAATTTTAAGAAAATTATCAATTCGTTTTGTTGCATCATTTACGTGCTATGTGCACTTGTCCACATATAATAAGCAAAAGTGCGTTGATTTTGGTATCTACATAAACCACTCTTTATTACGAAGAAAAGTATTTGCTTTCGAGGTAGAAGCTACCTTACGTTAATGAAAAGGAGTTTTAAAGAATTGTTGAAAACTGTTTTTTTTATTTTCATTATTGCGAAAGGAATTAAATTACCACGATCATGATCTAAAACATTGAGATTCAATACCGGCATCTTTCCATGATTTTGATAGAACGTTCTCTGTGAAAAAATGCCTAGACAACTCAGAGATAAACACTTAATGAGATTTTGCAGATCATCCTTCTAATTTTATACTGCTACACTAACATCTCTTCAAAAGGAAATTGTTGTTTTAATGAGCTTACAAATTTCTTCTAGTTTCCTCCTCCCTAAATTCCAATTATCCTTCATTTTTCTGAATATAGTTGTATTGACTCAGTTCTGCAACGCCCCATCCTCGTTTTCGTTTAATCTTTCTGCTCATCTTTTTTTAATATACCTAATGAATGAATACATGTATATCATATTTGATCTTCCCTCAAACATACATGCATGCATGCATGCATCTATCCATCCATCCATCCATTTACATACATACATACATACATACATACATACATACATACATACATACATACATACATACATACATACATACATACATACATACATACATACATACATACATACATACATACATGCATGCATAAATAACAATTTATGCATGCATGCATACATGCATACATACATACATACATACATACATACATACATACATACATACATACATACATACATACATACATACATACATACATACATACATACATACATACATACATACATACATACATACATACATACATACATACATACATACATATGGAGAGAGAGAGCGATGGCATTTTGTTTCATTATGTTATTTACAGCACAACAAGATATGTTAGTTATTTTTATTTTGTGCTGATGCCAGATTTGCATACAGGTCAGGGAAACGGAGAGAAAATCGTAATTAATTGGGTTTATTGAAGAATGTTTTCCTAGTTACGACAAATCCTTTCCGAGGCCGTGGTTGAGTTAATTTAAATAAAGTACGTTCCTAAGGACACACGTCCGTAGCTGAACTAGGCTATTCAACCTGGACATTACATTTTCACCTTGTCTGTCGTAAATGTCACTTTGCAATATCTTACTGTTCTACACCCTTTCTATGACATGCTAACTAATGTTAGGACACGTATAGCTCTGGTCACCACTAAACATGAGTCAGAGAAAATTCAAATCCAAAATCCATCATATGATACTAAGTAGACATTCTTTTTGAATGCTTTTGTACTTTAGCATCATTTGAAATGGAGACCAGGATACGTTTTATTCAATTTAACTGCTTCCGCTATCATGTTAAAAAAATCATTCAAAATCATATCTTTTTTTATAAACTCTCCTTTTCTATTGGGCTTGCATACATATATCATACTTCATCTAGATATCTCTGTCATCATAATGTGAACTTTCATCGCTTATAAGAAAGCAGAAACATTATATAACATTCTTTCTTCTTCATCTCATGTCTACAACCACGTCATTTTATGACGTAATTCAGGTAAGATTGTTTACATTATTAAGTTTTCCTCAACGTTAGTTTTCTTTTCTATTCCAAGGAAAAGGGGCCCCGAGTTGCCGAGTGTTTGAAAGCGATTGCATTTACCGATATCTGTCATTTGACCTCTGTTTTTTATTCGACTAATGTGGATATGTGAGAAAGAATACCTCATGCGTCATTTGTTTTTTGACGGTTGTTTCTAGTTCATTCCGCAAAGGTATGTATGCCGCAATGGTTAACATATAATATACTTGCTTATGGCGTTAAGACCACAAGAACAACTCCAAAGAAAATTAGCAACTTTATTTGCTAAGAATATTCATTACTATCATAAAATACGAATATCTGATTAATATTTTAAAATAATTTCATTTAATCTGGTATAGAAACAAATGTTATACAAAGTCCTTTCCATGGTAGCAATCACATATTGTATTTAATGTGTAATTGCGACAGGTTGAACTAATTAGATTATGCCCTATTATTTTATATAAATTGCTGAGATACATGTTCAAAATTGCAATAGGCAATACTATTCATAACTCACACAACACACACACACACACACACACACACACACACACACACACACACACACAAACGTTATGTGTTAGGTTCGAGCATAAACAAAGAAGATGAAAGTTCACACACCCAATAATATACTGCCTCAAATTGTTTTCTCAGAATCTAAACGAAGAAGACAAAATCTAACAAAAACAAATATCCCTTACTTCAAAAGCATATTAGGCATCACATCATTCTGCTATCCAACATAGCATACTCACCATCCAAATGCGTTGTGTTCGCTTAGACTGTAAGAGTATGAGATGAAATCTCACAAAATAGCTATCGTTTACATTTGAAAACAGTATACATTACAACCACTATACCATCCACTAAATCATACTCACTATTCAAACGACATGTGCTAGATTGAAATGTAAGAGGAGACAACATCTCATAAAATATAAATCTCCGAACAACCAATCATACTATGGGGAAAACCCACAGCGTCTTTTTACAGATAAAACCTGTTGAAATTCCTATGGAGACCCCAAGTCTATATTTATAGCCTGAACATTTATAGCTACCATGAGGTCACTGTACTCAACTCTAGGGTAATAATTGTTTAGACAGTTTAGAAAGTGGCTACACAACACATGGCGGGTCATATGTATGTGTTTTGGTATACTAGTTTTTATTTGTGTACGTGTGTCATATTGCTTATGTGCGCGCGTTAGTTTGTATCTGTTTGTGTTTGATTCTTTCCATTAACAAACAAAAAATATACCTCCTCAAAAACTTGATTTTTTTAAACAGAATGTATTTGTGCCGTTCTAAATACAAATACCAAACCAACTACTATTAATACTACTCCAGCCCAGTTGAATATGGTGTTGTATTCCACAGGGTCTGTTTGTGGACCAGTTCTCTTCATTACATACACTTAGCCGGTCTCAAGAGTTAAAGATCGTCACCCAGTGTCTCATCATATGAACGCTGATGACACCCAAATATACAAGTCTAGCCACCCAAATGAAGTTGATGCTATCATCCAAGGAGTAGAAATATGCCCTTCTGATGTGAAATTATGGATGACGTGTAAAAAGCTGTGGATAAATGATGATCAAAAAACAGGCCATTCTGATCATAGCATAAAGACATTCTCATTTGCATCCTTTACCTCAAGCAATAAATTTCAGCAACATCAACATCAAAACCAATGTGTTACCCTAGACAGTACTCTCACACTGAACCAACATGTCACGAAGATATGTAAGGCTGCATCTCATGAGCTGAGAAACATCAGCCCCATCTTTCAGTCGATGCCACTAAAACACTTGTGTGTTCATTAATACTTTCAAAACTGGACTACTGTAACTCAATCCTGTCTGGTTCATCTCAATATCTACTCCAGAAACTTCAAACAGTTCATCTTTATAGCACCACGACCAGAGCACACATCCCCGCTGGTCTGTACCCTACACTGTCTAGGAATCAAACAAAAAATGTGTTCTCTGTGCTACGTTTCACTGGCAGACGCCAGTCCAGCATACCTATCCGGCCTCATCCATGTGTATACACCAGAAAGATATACGCGATCCTCTTCTGACAATCTTATGCTCATTATTCCAACTATGAAAACGAAGTCATATGGACAAAGTTAAATGAACGTATGATGCATTGTTTACTTTTTTGAGTGTATGTTGGTGTAGTTGTATTACTTTAGCGTTGTAAAAGAAGAGCGAAAATGTTATTTATCTCTAAAACAACTATGACATACCCTTATATTTTGTTAAATTTTGTATTTTCTTCAAAGTAGTTGATATTAATTTGGAAACAAACAGAAATAAGATTTGAATCTTGATCTAAATAATATACATATTCATGGTCACGAATTCACATAATTGTAAATATTTACAAACGATTGATATAGACACTGTCTTTACAAAAAGGAAAACATTACATTTCTTCGCTTTGAAGAAGTGTTTTGATGCTAATCAGTTTGTAAAAATATACCTAGCTTTGAATAGCAGGTAAATAAAACATAACATTATATAACCTTAGGATACTAATTTCATAATCTAACATCGTACAGGTCAGGAGAGCATTGAGATAAATTTTCCATAGTTATGCACTGACTAGAAGGCACAGTATCTTTCATATACAGTTCACAAACGTTGAACTAGAACTAAGCTTAGTAGGCATGCCTGCATTTTATTTTTTGGTCTACTAGTGTTAAATATATCAAATACGTAATCAGCTGATACACGTATTGTAATAAAGGGAAACATAAATATGTATTTGCAACCAATATTTATAGCCTTAAACGTTTCTAAATATTCGAACATATTACATATTATTGCAAAAAAAGCTTTTAATAGCTGACCATAGTAATGATTATATATTCCACATGAGTATATATCCACGTAGTATAGAATTTATGGAATCATACGTCCTCATCATATGTTATGTCACTGTACTTATAAGTTGTTATATAAGAAATATCTCTGAATGTTTACACTTAAAATATCTAAAAATGTTTATTTTCATCCGAACATGTTTATTTTAGTTCAGTGCATTGACTAATTACGGTATTCCAGCTTCTTCTGATATCACATTCCATCGAATCATTCATTTTAAGAGTGATTGACCGAAACACTTACAATGATGCAATACATGTTCAATCTGATTTTTTTAATTATGTTTGCACACTTGATCTTAATTAATATGTGGCACATGTCCCACATCTGCAAATGTCCATCCTTGTTTATACATTGATAGAATTATAAAATCACATTTAGTTGTTTCGTTTGGAGCAAATTGTACATATCATTGATATGTGATGCCATATCGCTGCTGCATGGACTTGCAATATCCTATATTGGTATTTCCTTCTTGAATTACGTATATTAGTGTCAATTTATTTAATGCATTGTCACTGAACTTTCCTATATACTGATTTCTACTAATGTTTGCAACAATGATTAAATCCTCACCCTCCCCGTACGGCTTTAAACGTTTTAATACCAAATTCAACTAATTTGTTCCCTACCCTATAAATGGAGAACTAAACGTCCATAAGTATCATGTTTTTTTTGGATGAATGTATCACTTTAATAAACGCCGATTGTTTACCTTTCGCTTTGTCACTTTGTAATTTTAATGTTTTCCCTTTATATCATGTGTATTATCCATATCTTATATATTTTAACTTCATTTACATACATCATACTGTTTTCTAGAATTAAATGAAATGTATTATATCTTTTCATGTCTCTGAAACAAGACAGAATAATTAAATTAGTTTTCACGCTCTCCAGTAGGTTGTTGTTGACATAAAGGTTTCACATGGACATAATCAAGTGTACCAGCCATGAGTGACAAAGATGATTTCTATTAACAAACGGAGATATTGCACGTCAAAGACACTGCATATATTTGTATGATAAAAATTAACGTTGTTGCTCATTACGGCAACGACTCCTTTGAATTGTAATTTCATATTACATTGTTTCTGTGTGTGGTTATCAACATGTTAAATTTGAGTGCGCTGTTATTGGTATGAAATGCGGCATAATTGCCTGACACAATACAAGTTTAACGTAGCTCCTGTTGCTTGAGTGTGTTCACCTATATGCGTTGATCAGGCATATTACAATCAGCTCCAAACCTCAGTGAGCTGTCGTGTTCCCCTAGCCCTTAGAAGTGTTATAGTTTTTGTACTTCCCCAAAATCCCACTTATTTTAAATATTCACTAGTCAACTTTGCTGTTTAAAATTTGTCAGTTTATAGATAAAACTTGCATTAAAATTTACTTTTTCAATAACATGAAATATTCTAAATATAATTGTTTATTTATATTTCCAATAAATTAAATTATCAGTTTTTTAATTTTAAAATATACAGGCGTCGTTTTGTGCTACAAGTAAAACTTTCTGCATTGAAACAATTCTCTAAGTAAGGACGAAAGAGCAAATTTATTTTTCGTTTATCAAGAGCTATTGGGCCAAATCTTGCACCTTGTGGAACCCCCGTACGACGCGTCCGTCATTGAAACGTAGCATAGAGAAAAATTTTATGTTTGTTTCTGTATCGTATGGATGTGTACTGTACAGAGCGTTTCGTGGTATTCTTAATTTAATCCAAGCTTCTGTTTTGAATGTTATGAAGTGTCCTGCGTAGATATTGAGACGAACCAGAGAGAATTGAGTAACAATATTCCAGTTGTAGAAGTACTAATGAATACACAAGTGTTTGAGTGGCATCAATTCAAAGACATTTGCTAAAGGAGATGATGCATCTCAGCTCAAGATATGCAGCCTCGCACAAAACCTATCATATGGAACCCAAGAAAGGCAGGCTCGTGATAGTGAAGCAGATTGCAGATACAATATAACTAATAGAAAATGCATATAGAAATATGCATGATAATATATAGCACCTAATAATTGAAAACACATGTGTAAAATGACTCAAATTAGTTCTTAATATAATCCGGATCAACGTATCGTAATGCAAGATTCTTTTGTTTACTATTTGAAAGAACAAATCTAGCTGGACACAGACAGTGACGGCCCAGTAATCCCACAAATATTTGAAGCTGCGGACGTTGAATGCAAGACTTGTCTGAATGACCCAAATACGCCTGAAGAAATACTAAAAGTTGTTAACTATCTAAAAAATATTAAAGCATGATCAATTGATAATAAATATTTTTACATTTTGTTTTACGATAATACTGAATTTTAGCTCCGATGATTTGACTAAAAGTAATATTATGCCATTTTATGATATAAACATGTCTGAAACTATACTATGATGTCAAAATAAAGATAACGTATTTAATTTTGCTCTGTTGGCAAACATTGTACAAATACATTAACTTTAAGATTCTCAAAATGCCATGCTGATAATAAATCACTTTATGAGATTCAACATGCGTTCCACAATAATATAATATCGTAAATGTGTACAGTCTTACTCTGTTTCTTAAGCATTACAAAAGTAAGTTTTGCTTGTAATATTGTGGATTCGAAAAGTGCTTTTGATACTTTATGACATTATTCTCATATGCTGTTACGTACCATTGCCACTCATATCATATCTGCCTCTTGAAGTTATAATTGTACCAGGGGTATCGATTGTTTTTGCAATACATGGCATTACGATTTTATATCAGCACATACCTGGATTGACATTAGGTATACTAGTACTATTAAATAAACATGTCAAAAATGATAATATTATGTAAAAATATAAATCATTTAGTTAATTGTGAAGTGTTGGTAAAAATTATACAGATAAATTAAATTTAAGATCAGTTTCTGCGATTCAACCTGCATTCGACAATAGACAATATACAATAACTTATATGTATACAGTCTTAGTGAGTTTATTAAACCTTGCAAAAATAATCTTTGTTTGCAAATATGAAGATTTGAAAAGTGCGCTTGATAATTTATGTCATTCTTTTCATATGCGATCAAGTACCATTACCACTCATATCATATCTGCCTCTTGAAGTTTATCTTATAATTGTATTATGTGTATCGACTTTTTTTGACATACACAGCATTATTATTTTATATTAGCACATGGTTGTATCGACATGATGTATATTAGTACTTTTAATAACTAAGACTTAGCTTTAAATGATGAACTTTATAAATATATCAACTGGGCGATATACAAATTAGGTTAAAATATCATAATTTTAGGATCATAATAAATTCCTGTCTAATGTCTGCAATAGTCTACGATTAACAGGCATGTATCGTTTTATTTGATATTTATATGGCAAACTATTCTAACTATCCTTCACTAATGATTTTCTATCGGTATATACATTTTTTTCATTCTTGGAATTGGTGAGGTTCTGTCTGTTTGGAGTGCTGTCCAAGGAAAAAATACATATATGCCGAAATGTATTTAATAAATGTGCATGGCAATTTGTTTAACTCGGGCTATTACTAGTATACATATATAGCGAGTAAACTGATGAAACAGTTATACGTTTATATTTATCTTTACCGAAAAGCAATACATTACATCGTCTCTGTCTGTAGCATTAGGAAAATATTTGGTAGCCCTACCTCAGAAAATAAACTCATGAAAATATTTTAACACGAAACCAATATTACAAGACGCTCAGTTCTTTTAATACCGCAAAAAATGGTGCGATCCTTAGGCTGATTTAGTTAATTAGATTTCACTAAATACCGAACCAGTTGTAGAACTTCGTGTGAAAGGAAATAAAACATCCGATACTTTTAGATCACTTTGAGCCGATGATATCATTCTACTTCTCGATCTGAATAGTCTGCCCTTCTTTTTATTGACGAGGACGGTGTAGAAGAGACGTTGTGACAGTTAATTGATCTAGTGGCATTTAATATAACGGTAGCACATTTATAGTTCCCGTGTTTAGTATTTGTTTGGGTTGTTGTAACTCTGTTAAATTGAAATAAGTAACACAAAGAAGAGAAATGATCCTTAGTACAATCAACAAATACAGTTATGTATCAAAGTTAAAACGTTTAAATTTTAGTGGAAGGTACATTATTGTCAAATGAATCCATACCAATCCTAAACATAGTATCAGATGTCCAAACTCAGACGATATCCAAAATGATTTCATAATCTCTTGAATGCGTTTATGTACTAATATTATTGAATATAATGTTACGCCAACGGTCATGATATATTGATATAATCCATATCTTTGAATGTAATTGCACCAATTACAAACATTTTGTTTTAGTTCAAAACGTCAATGAGTACATTGTAATTCCAATGAATACGTTTTAAGTAAATACTTACTTTTAACTTATATATAAACTCTAACGACTGCACTTAAAACAGAAATTAATAATGTTGTTTACCGTATCCTTTAAATATTAATATACTAAATTTACTTGAACCAAGGCAAAATAAAATATACAGGAGGTGGGTCACATGTTCGCTTCCAGAGCAATTGAAATGTCCTTAATATGGTTAGACCTTCTATTGAAATACAAGCTAATGTCTTTTAAAAACTTCACTTAAGTCATGTAGACATAATTTTCGGCCAGTTAAATAGTCCGGTCGGCCAGAATCAATCCATCAATCACAAGGATCGAACAGTCAATACAATATATAACGGCAACATTCGTTGCGAATATCACATTATATTCATTTTCAGTCTTGAAATGTTTCCCGATATCACTTTACATCCACATATCTCTATCTTTCTCTCTCGTTGTGTCTAAAATATTTGTATAAGTTGTGTTGTTACAGAGAGGTGAGAGTGAAGGTGTCTAGACATAATACAATCCGATACTCTACTTCATTTCTATTAAAATCGAGATTATTGTTTACATTGTCTCATCGCTAAGAAATAAAGCCTCCAAAATTCGCATATTCTCCAATCCATAAAATCCTTTGAGATAGATAGAAGCAGACTGAAATGCATTAATATCGACAGAAGCAGATGGAAGGTGAACGTATTCAAAAAATACTCATTTCGCATGTTCTTTTGCAACAAATGGTTTCGAAAGTAAATCTTTATTCATACTCAATACATTAACATGAACGTCTATCTCTCAGTTCATTCGAATTTATACAGAAAAGATGTTTCTTTGAAAGAAAAAGACTAAACTAGCAGGTACATCTAGAAGAGTATGTCAGTCAATGAAGGTAGCAATACTTCATTGGTTCTGAAAAGAAAACACAAATGCATTTAATGGCTTTAAAAAAGTGGCTTATCTCAAAAGATTGTTCATAATTAACTGGATGCTCTTGTCAGACAACATTGTATCATTACTTTCCTTCTGAGGAAATTGTAATAATCATATAGTGTTGATGTATATTAATAATAAACAATAATGAGGAGTTTGTATACTTCGAAATCTTTCGAATTTTAAGAGATATACCACTATAAGGAATGAACTACATAAAACAAAATACAAATCAATTAACGTGAAATTTGAAAACATCAAAAATGGTGCGATTATTTAAGGTCGGAAACGTCTTGCAGCTTTTTCTTGCAGTTGCGAAAGGTGTTTAACAGTACAATGTCTGTGAGCTTAATTACAAAGAGCAATCTGTTCCACGTTGCCGTGACCTGGTATGTAAATTAATGTTGTCCATATGACTTAGTATTCATAGTGGGAATAATGAGCATACGATTGTCAGAAGCGGAGGTTAATTATCTCGCTGGTGTTTACACATTGGTTAGGCCAGATAGGTCAGTCAGTGCTGAGAACAAAGTTTTGATTCTGAATCGAATGGACAGCCAGTGCAGGGTACAGAGCGGTAGGGACATGTGCTCTGATCATGGTACCGCTCCTATGGCCCAGTGGTTAAAACGTCCTGCTAAAGTTCGCGGGTTCGAACCCCGGCTAAGTCATACCAAAGACTTATAAAATGATTATAGCAGCTGTCTCGCTTGACGCTCGGAATTAGGAGGTCATTGGTCATTGTTAAGACTGTTCTGCCTGGTGTCAGGATAATGCGAATGGGTTTTATCTTGAATCTACAAGTCAGTGTCATTACGCCCCAGTGCTAAACATCAGTATAAAGTGTCAAAATGCAGTCATCATAGCGATATTACTGAAACTATTTTAAAGCTACGTTAAAAAATCCAACAGACACACAGCAACAATATAATCATACTGTAAAACCGCATAGTATCCTTATCATTTCTTTGATACTTGTTAAATGAAAGAGCAGAGAGAAACACTTTTTGTATTATGACATACACTAACTGTGAAAACATGATATAAAATAGGTAATTGTTCCATAGCACGTCCACACAATATATGCAAACCAATGCCTGTATTTCGAATCGATAAGGTCCAGATAACTGATGCTTGTTAATACATCGTGCCATTCTAATATAGTAATATTCGTTGGTATAACCTTCAGAGAGAAATAAATCAGAGAATACTTAATACTCTCTAGTGTCCTATTCCAACAACACCATGTTAAATCCTATAACCAGGCAATCATTGGGTATATAGGGTTGGGGTTGACGTTTATAACGTCTCTAACTCAAAGCAAATTAGAATTTCTCTTAACATGTATATATTGCATTAATTTTTGCATGTCACCCATTTACATTTAATGTTACACATCTTAGAATTTAAGTCTTTGCGGATCATAATGATAAGACATTATAATGCGATGTTTACCTTTTAGATACGTTGTATGAGAAAATACGAATTTTAACTAAAACGCGAGCGATCTTTGTGGATTCGTCTAGTTCAAAACCATGACATTGTCAAAAACATTCGAAAAAGTGTATATCTAAAAATAAAATCATTCAAAGACTTAATCATTTCTAAGATCTGCGATTTAAATATTATAGTATCGTACATGCAAGTCGAAGTTTATTATGCATGGGCACACGCAGCAAAAGTGCTATATATCTTTCCCGACTGAGTTTTATGTATTCTGTACTAGAACAAATATACTCTAATTTGCGTACAAATTATATACTTATGGAATTAACATTTGAAATCGTCAGCTTTATATAAATGGTTGTAAACGTGGAGAGCAATTATTCGGAAATCTAAAATACAGCTAATACCTCACGAATGTCTCAATAAAAGTTCGTCCTTGTTACCCAGTAACCGTTTTAGAGCAGGCCTTGCAGCAGTTCTGGGACCATTTTGAACAAAATTTCGATTTCGATGAATAGAACGAGCGAAGGTCCTCACAATTCAAATCCATATAACCTGTATCTTCGCATTTACTATCGCCTATATAAAACAGGATAAGAGATCTAACTTACAAAACATGAAAAACACAAAAACGAAACAGAGGATTGGACTGCGTACAAATGAAAGAAAAATAGAAGTTAATGTGATATATTTCTTGATGAATTTATATGAAATTCGTGCTGAATATATTAAAGTAAAGCAAACACGAAAATAATGACGTATAAATAGTAAAATTGTGTGAAATTATGGATATTATTTACAGCAACATTTTCTCTCATGTATCAAATGCAAACTGCACATACCCGGATGTGCCGTCGCATAATGCGCCAATATATACAGGTTAGTGCAGCTTGTAAGATGTGATCAGCACACTAAACAACATTTATCTGATTTGTAAACCTATTGTGCTGCACCAGATCAAAAAACGTTAATTGCATTTCGATTCGAATTATAGTCTAGTATATAAGGTACCAAATATTTATTCCAGTGGTTCCCAAAGGTTTTCGCCCCTCACCCAAAGTTATCCGCAGTGCCCTCCTACCTTACTCAATAGAAAGCATCATTCAGTATTCGTATTCATGCCCGTCGCTAATCCCACCACCCCAAGGAAGCGTCACCACCGTTTATTTGAACCAATAATTTATGATGTTACTAAACATCAGATAGGTCGTGCATAATATAAATTCTTGTGATCTCTGAATTAATCATCATTTTCTAACCATATATTTTATATAAATGTACTCAATGTCTGTTTTGCATACGTGTTTGTTTTAGTGTCTCTCTCATATCTATCTATCTATCTATCTATCTATCTATCTATCTATCTATCTATCTATCTATCTATCTATCTATCTATCTATCTATCTATCTATCTATCTATCTATCTATCTATCTATCTATCTATCTATTTTGTACCTCCTGACTTGCTCACCTTTGCAAGTTTCACAACAGACTTCGCCTAAGTCGGAACAGAACCTCTTTTTGTGCTTGTAATTCTCGTACAACTGCTTACACGCATCGGAATCTTTGCAGGAGGGCGGATTAATTGAGGGAGCTCTAGTTGAAGAAGGAATCTTTGCACCCTTAACAGTAGTGGTAGCTGATTTTGGTTTCGGAGACTTTTTGCCATTAACAGTAGTGGTACTTGGTTTTGGAGTAGTTACTCCAGATGCTGCAAATAACATAACATAATGTTGTTGAAACTTATAACGATTTGAAATAATACAAAAATAAGATTAAGAAATGCGAACAAAAAGCTATATGCATGTACAAAAAGAGTCTGGTAAAGAAAGTTTCGCCGTGTAGTCTCCCTTCGCCCACCTTATCAGATATTTTGTTTAATTATTTGTTGTCACCAAACGGATGTTTTGATTTTACGTTTCGATGTCGTGATTCATGTTATCAACGCCAAACACTAACTAGAAATTCATAAAAAAAAATTGGAAGGATTTCAAATTTACTGCGAATCTCCAAATATGTCTTGCGGATTTAAAACGGACCACTGTCTGCCTTTGTAGTTTCCCATATCAATCGACACAAAGTGTTTTGTTTTATTAAAACGTCTCAAATTTATTTCTGTGAACAGATCATCTGGCTATTGAATCACTATGCTGTGAAGGATAATTCATTATAAAGTATGGACATAATAAATATAATGAACATCGTGTATCACACAAATATTACATGTATAAATGTCGTCCAGCAAAATAGAACATTAACCTTGATTTGCCCTCAAATGACTCACCGGAGTCATTACATCTCAATTCACCAACGATGTAAAGTGAACATATGGATTCAAGAGAATATAATGGGCTATATCATGATTCTATAGGATAATGATTTATACTAATATGAAACATTATCCCATTTATACAAATAAAAATATCACAAAGGTTAGTTACTTGTTATTACATACTCTACGGAGATTCAAATACAGGTTCTCGCGAGAGAAAAATAAAACACACACACACACACACCTTTACGGCGATAATTTGGTATGATAAAAAAAAGATATTAAACATGCTTACGTTTCGAGACGCATAGGCCTTCAATACACCACTGTAAAATGCGTAAATTGACAAATATCAAATATTTAATATGTATATACATACGCACAGATAAGCTTTGTCACACCATAGTATAAATACTAATGAAGCACAACCTCAACCGAAGATATAATTGATTGGTATTATAAATTATATTCCAAGTTATAGTCTTATATCTGGTATTTGTAGTCATTACTGAAATATCTAAGATATGATACTAACGGTATTTAACACCTGCATTGTTACAGCTAATGTAAACAAATCCGTATGCTTTGATATCTATGTTTATACTAAATTATTTCCTATTGCATATTCCATAGTGCTTCTTGTATCTATATGATATATGACCACGTTAGATGCATTGTTAATTGCATTAGGAATATGGTATTGTAATAAAGAATCAGTTATGCCAACTTATTCATATTAAGCAATGAGCGTTTAGCTTTAAACTGGTTGTAAGAGTAAGGTAAATATATTTTTGGTGCAGTTACATTACCTAAATGAAGTGAAGTAATAATAAACGTATTTATTTTTAAAGCCAAATACCATATTTTCTGTTCCACATTGCGTGCCATCGGCAGCAACCTGATTGTTGCAGTTTCCATTTGTAGGGTTGTAACAGGACAAGGATACACATATTTTATCTGTCTTTGGTATCTGAAATGAAGTAAATACTAGTATATAATGAGGTTGCCTGAGTTGTTTAACGGTTAGCTTTCTCTCTCTCTCTCTCTCTCTCTCTCTCTCTCTCTCTCTCTCTCTCTCTCTCTCTCTCTCTCTCTCTCTCTCTCTCTCGTTATCGCTGGATTGTGCTAGTAATCTCCTGACGCAAGGTATTAAAATGTTCGTGTGGTTGGATATTTTATATGGGTACAATATTAAGGGGTTTTGATCGGAAGCAGTTTAGTTGCATTGGAATTTGATCGGAAGCAGTTTAGTTGCATTGGAATGGTTGTAAAATGCAGAGGATACAAAAATATATACAAGCTGATTGGCTGTCAAAGTGTTGAATAATATATCCGTCATGAGAACGTGGATAATTGTAATTTAAAATAAATTATAATTCTACTTACATGGCATCTATAAGAAGCTAGTCCAAAGGCAATCTTGCATTGCTCTTCTGCACTGTATATTTGACCTGGGTAAAGTGTATTGTAATTGTCATAGTCCTCTATGAACGTAGCTTTGTTTTTAACACAAGATCTGTAAGACAGTTCAAATAATATATACAACAAAAATTAGATTTATTTCCATGAAATCGTGTGATGATTTTAAAAGAAGGAGGAGGTTATATTGCAGCAATATTGACAAAATTCCCAGGGACTCCATGGGTCAACTACCCAGGAGAGAAACATATTCAAGGATATAATTACTGCGTCCCTGGAACAAGACTCAATATCTGACTTGAGAGCCAGGACCAACCAAGATCAGGTTAATATACGATAAAGACTATTGATAAGGCGTGTCATGATCACAATGTTGCTTATAAAAGCAGCAATCTGCAACAAAGACATATTGCAGATGTAAAATTGATTCACGCGTTAAATTCTATTACGAATAAAGCTTTCTTTTCAAGGAATCAATAGCTAACTGGTTAGTAACATCTGCGATAACAGGTACATTGGTATTAGGTGCTGGTAATTAATATTATTATGAAATCTATTTATTATTCCCCAAGAGGATATTGGAGAGATACATCTGCAATTAATAAACTTTTTGCCAGCGCAGTAAAATTTAAAACATTTACTGCAGCAGATTGGTTATCAAGACAGCCGATATGGCAGATTTATCTACCACCTCCTAAACAAACTCATTGGGCACACTTTTGATGGCAGGGTTCCTAATAAAGTTCATAGCGCAATGATTATTCTTTTGTTTGTTTAGCATCATTATAAATTCAACATCAATATCAAATTCTCTTTTAGTTTTTTTATCACTTTGTTTATAACTAGTCAGATTTTGTTCTAATTATATCATCGCTGACAATATCGCTGGTGGTGGTGTCATTAGAATGTAAAACGACTCTGCGAAATTAATGTATGCTTCTACCTCGTAACACTGCGAGATAAACTACATTCGACCACTCGATCCGATCATCTACGATTCAAACAATTGTATCAGAGATGGTTAAACCCTGAGACGAGTGTATCGTCATTGCGTATCCTAGCGTCCAGGGAGATCTGTCAGCGCGCAATGTATCTTCGACAACACGACACGGGTATCAAACCAGAACCATATCATTTAACACGTGAATATGCTTGTCAGTCTGTCAGTCTTCAATATTCTGTGTTCGTGAATCAGCTGGTCTATTACATAACGGTACTGAAAGTGTTACAAATTTTTCTTTATGTAATTGATAAAACCGCAGTTCAAGTGTGTCTCTGACTATCTGATTATTATCTTGTACTCGATTAATTCTGGATCAAGCGCTCTATAATCAGTACTGATTTCTTCATACAAGATTCTTCAGCCAATTATGTGGAGACAAACCGCCACACATTATCACAACTGTATTTTGACCAAGAGCCAATCAACAAACATTTGAATAATATATAACACTGTGCATATCTTTTCCCAAATAATGATTTTTGGGATATATTTTTCACCCATTCGATCAGGAGTTCATGCATCACCTTTATATCGAAAGAAATTGTGATAAGCACAGGAATTAACTCTTCGTTGTTTCATCTCTCTGGAAAGTCTGTGTGTGGCTGTTAGCATAATCATGTCTGACTTCTCACGAAACAATTCCACCACTCGTGTTGTTTTTCCAGAGCCACCACAACCGTTTAAGTAAACGGTTTCATATCTACATACTTGATCAGATAACGATAGCGCACTCGATAGTTCTTATATTTGATTATTTTCATATAATTATCTTCAACTGTAACATCTGCTAATTCAGAATAACCGTGTAACATTTCTTGTTTTATTCTCATGATCCCCAACGCGCATCAGAATTTGTGAAATGAGTCACGGCTTCTTTATACTTGATATCTATATAAAATGAATCCGTGGCGACTGCAAATTCAGGAAATATATTTTACATCGATAGCAAATTGATAGAAACATAAGACAGCATAGACGATCTTAGATGGATATACTGAGGTGATTCGCCATCGATGTAGCTAACAATAGTTCCTAACTTTCTTCCATCGGACAAGTAAGCATTTTCCCAATGACATATATATCTTTAGCTGTTTTATCCGCGATTATAAAATCGTATTCAGCGTCATCTAGAATTAGTCGTGAATAATGCCGCTTGTGATCATATTACCGATCATTCTTTTACCTAGAGCCTTTGCGTTTTTATTATTGATTTCAAAAATCTTCTTGGATTTGTTAACAATATAGTCCTCGTCGAGATCAGGAAAACTTTCCTTGAATTCGTTAATAATGGTTTCAAGACTATCGGGTTGTGGTAACCAAACCTCAGTCTTCTCTCGATATGATATAATTGATTCACCGACAGTCAGTGATATCAGTATTTTACAATCCATTTTTATCCAGTTTTTTTCTTCAGACATACGTCTACCAAACCATACATAACAAATCGGAGGATGTCCTTTAGCGAATTATAATGATACCACACGAGCGAATCCGGTTTGATCAAAATCGGGTAGTGGTCCATTTATCACAACTCGTGCCATCTCAAGTGTGTTATGTCCAAATCGTTTAGAATATATAGCGCTCTCTCCATACGCGAGGAAACATCCTAGATCACACGCAACCATATCAACGGAAATAACGTTTTTAAAATCATATTTGGTATTCTATAGTCCGTATTTTATACAACTAGATCTGAAAGAAAGTCAAATCGTGATGGCTTCCACAGATTTCTCTCTCTGGCGAAATAAGCTGCAACTGACGGAGTTATAAAATAATTTGTTAGTAATTGCTCGGAATTATTCTTTGAAAATTTCTCAGCGAGTTTTTCATCGCGCCTTGAAGAGATTCCGTAAGATATATTTCACCGTTAGGTCTTACAAACTGATCAAGTTTACCCTTCTCATCTTTAAAACTCTGAAATAACCACACTGACACAGAATCGTTTTACCCTAATTCGTAAATAAAATCAAACAAAAATTCTTCATGTAGTATTTTACAATTTGATCTCGTGAAAATGTTGTTACTGCGTTAGTCCACGCGTGCGCATTATGATCAATCATATTTTTAGATCTCATTTTGATTTATATTTTGATTCGTATAATACTTCTCCAGTTATAGTTGCTATTGTTATTGGGAATCCTAATGATTTTTCTAGCTCGGATACATTTTATATTGTATCGCCAGAAACGTTGACCGATAGCAACCCATTTGTTTATCTTGCTTAGATATGTCAAACAGTTTCCACGCATCCAGAGCTTAAACGGTATTATGATAAACTTTGATGCACTTTTTGTATCAACTCGACATGGTTTAGTTTTAATTTTATAAAGTAAATCAGCCCAATGTTACATAGTTTTAATATATGTATCATGCCCCGGTTTCAACTTACATTTTTATCTTCGTAACTTGTAGCAACAAAATCTATTCAATCTTTCGGATCTCCCCCTCTATTAATACACCTATAGAGTGCATGTCATACATCTTACCTAATGGGCTACCACAGTTACCATTCTAAGAAAGAAAACTTGCATGGGACATAATGTGACATATTTATGAAAGGTATAGGCTTTGTGAAATTCATATCTTGCAAAGTTATAACAATATATCAATTGTTTTATCAATATATCAATTGACAACCCAGACACAATACTAGTAACTACGAGATTGCATAGAAAGGGAAATGAAGGATGGTGTTTATTTTAGTGAACATTTCATTTTTATAGTGATTTGTATTTTCGCAGTTATATGTTGATAATTAAATATTTAATGTAGCATGGCACGATAAACAAACGCGATTGATTTTCAAAGTCAACATTTTACTTGTATTTTATCTCTCTCAGTTTGATCTATATATATGTATATATAAACGTTTAGACATCGTATGTCACTTTGCAATCTTATGTGAGATGCTAACTAAGCTAAGTAGATTTTTTTTAATCTTTGTGTACGTTTGCATCATTTGAAAATGGAGACCAGCATACGTTTAATTCAATTTAACTGGTCCGTCTAACATATAGTATCTCTTTTGACACACTCCAGTAATATTGCACTTGCATACCTAAATCCTGCAGAAAATGTCTCAAGTCATTCCTTATTTACTGAATTGTCACTTTATCTAAATAAACGTATCATCAAAATGTGAAATTTGAATTTTCTTTTTGTCCTCAAATTTTAAGCGATGTTTAAAGTAATGTAACTAATATACAAGAGTCTGTCCATTTTAATATGGAAATATATTATGCATTAATACTTACGCTTTTGACAGAGTTTTCTGGAAGGCGGCGATCGAACACTCGCTAAATTCCCATGACTTGTGCGAGTATTCATTCACCAGATTTGGTAGATTCATCCCCATGATGTTGCCTACGGGACAACCTGCCTCCCTATCTTCGTCAGAACCAAGACTATATAAATAAATAAATAAATAAATAAATAAATAAATAAATAAATAAATAAATAAATAAATAAATAAATAAAAAATAAATAAATAAATAAATAAATAAATACGGATATGTACCAATAATATGACAAACATTCACCATGCAGTCAAGACAGAATAAATAAAACTTATGAATGGTTCACGAATCATATCGTTTGGTGTTAACTATTATAAAGAGTCTAGTATGCCTCGAATTATATGACCTTTTCAGACTCGATGGTTCATATACCTGCTGTTTGCTCAGAAACAACGTGCTAAATTAGCTTTAGGTTATACAAGAAACATTGCAGCAATTTTTATCTAATGTGGTTTGAAATAAATGTCCAACAAATTTCTTCCCATGGCGGCAATCAAACTTTTTATCACATTAACTGAGTAATTTCGGCAGTTTTAACCAGCTAATACTTGATCATTTTGCAAATTTGTTTTAAATACGTGTTTGAAATTGAAATGAGCATTAAGATCATAACTCACACACACACACACACACACACACACACACACACACACACACATATATACATACATACATACATACATACATACATACATACATACATACATACATACATACATACATACATACATACATACATACGCACGAGCGCGCGCATGTTCGCACGCCCACACACCCGCACACACACACACACACACACACACACACACACACACATACATACATACATACATACATACATACATACATACATACATACATACATACATACATACATACATACATACATACATACATGTATAGCTCTTATATATATATATATATATATATATATATATATATATATATGTTAAATACTGAAAACTATGATGTTTCACAAAGAATGCAGTCTAAAAAGTATGTACGTATTTTACTTATGTGCTAGCTCATGACTCGCTACCATCATTGTATTAAAGTAGCCCGCTTCGGTAACAAGGGCAGCACCTTCATCCGAGCATACACCGGTTACGTAGGCAACGCCTGCAAAGAGAAATAAAACCAATGTTGAATAACAAATCTTTTTTTCTACCAGATTGACAACCAGCAAAGAATCGTCCTCAATTTTTCAAAGAATACGAGAAATTTTGACACATCTTTTGATTGGTTGGAATGTGAATACATGCTCTCAGATCAACTATTAAATATTCCATTTTTAAGTGATCTAAGCAATTGATATAAGTGCCATAATAGTGTCGTTTTTGTATTTCTTTCATTCCATACCTAATCATAGAAATACATTTTTACCTCAGCATCATAAGAAGCCACCAAATTTTCCACCGTTCAACGTATGCCACCCTGCCTTATACGTCGTATATAATAGGATTGTACTGTACAATTTCACATATCTTCCACACAGCTCAATGTTTGTCATTCTGCATTATTGGTTGTATATTATAGGATTGTTCTGTACAATTCCACATATCTTCCACACAGCTCAATGTATGCCATTCTGCATTATTCGTTGTATATGATAGGATTGTACTTTACAATTCTACGTATCGTCCAAGCATGTTCAGTAAATTTGTAACTAGATGTGTATCAAGTTTCAACTACTTGTTACAGTATCTTTGATACGTGCGACATAGATTTATAGATTTCACTGAATATGGACTAAAATGATCAATCACGAGTGTCTTGGGCGAAGCTTCGCTGACTCCCGCACACATGCTCGTACACAAACAGGCATACAGGCACATACCCACTATATATATATATATATATATATATATATATATATATATATATATATATATATATATATATATATATATATATTTATATATATATATAAATATATATATATATATATATATATATATATATATATATATATATATATATATATATATATATATATATATATATATATATATATATTACCTGCCGATCTTTTCAATCTGTACCTGGGGAAAGGAGAGAAGAATTAAGTGCAGGATACGAATTAGTATTTTATTTTATTTAAATTGGAAAAATTCATTCAACATACTTTATTAGTTCAACAATATCAATCATCTATCCGTATTGAGTTCAAATTCTTAATATGTTCTCCTTCACCATTTTGTTATTTGAGAGATTCCTTGTTGTCAGTTTTGGGAAGACCACTATATCCTTAAGGCCATTATAACTGTCAAAGGTAACTTGAAGGTAATACGAAAGTTAAAATGCATAAGTTGCAGTTCCTATCTCGCAATGACATCATTTTCAGGTGTGATTTTTCTTAATTGGAAAATTCGATTGCGTCAAGATAAGTGGCTATTCACATACATATATTTTGTAACATATGCCTTGTAGTAATGCGTTAAATGCGCTGCTGAGATGCGATTAGGATAATCCTCATTTATGAACTGAAATTTGTATTTTACTTAATCAATTAAAAATTAAAGGGGAATTATGGAAGGCAACTGATTGACACTGATACAGATACAATTGATTCTTTTGTGTCTGAAAAATGCAGAGCACTTACCCGCTGAGCATGATAGCGTTATCAATCTCAGACCTTGATGGCATTCCAGGAGTATTCACCACCCATTTTGCGAACTCTGGTAGGTAATCATGATCATCTATGGACCACACTCCATTCTCTTTGACTGGTTTCGCATTTTTGTAGGGTCCGTTTTCCGTATTCTGCACCAAATGTATAAAATACATCCCACATTGTACACATTATATAATTTCCACAATCACAAATACAGTGACTATTCTATGCATTATATGTAACGATGGTGACATTATATCAATATGGTCACCGATCGAATTGAATGTCTGACGTTTCGGTGCATATGATGTCCAAAGCTGATCTTAGTTTATAAAGATAATGGAATATGCTTTATATTCAATATTATTGGCATGGCGGTGAAAAGGTCATGATACAAAATATTCTTCCATGACTCAGACGACTCAAAATCTATGCGCGTGGATGAAAAGAAGCAGTTGCCATGTCGTTGAATTTTAATTATCACTAATTGATAATTTCAGTGAGCTATTAGATGCCAGAAACGTTCACGTATATATGATTTCACTATATCGTAGGGTGTGAAGAAGAAGATATGGCGAGGTAAAGTACATTACGAATTCAACTCAATTTTCATTTAAATGTTCAAACTTGAATAAATGTTTAAAGAAGACCGCTGAAAACTTTGTACTTACTTGATGTTATGGAAGTACTTAGAAATTAATTTTTTTTAACTTTAATATTGTGTACCTTAACAAATTCTGAATCTAAAGCATATATTAAATACTGATGATATAGAACAAAGTTAGGTCTTCACTATAATACAGAGCACGGAAATAGTTGATTATATGATTTTATTATTTTAATGTCTCTTACCTGGATGATTGATATTGCCTTGACAGTGATATCAACGGAGAAGGATCGTCCTTGAATCGTTTTGTATATGTGGGCAACCTGGGTCGGACATATATAGAGTACAGAAACGCACGTATATACATATATATACATATATACATATATATATATATATATATATATATATATATATATATATATATATATATATATATATGTCTGAATGTCTTTGTCTGTGTATGTGTCTGTGTGTGTCGTGTGTGTGTGTGAGAGAGAGAGAGAGACAGACAGACAGACAGATACCGAGCACTGAGATATGGCGTACTTTGCTTTACTGTGCCATTAACTATCTGCTAAGAGTCCTTGAGGAAGTACCAAAGAAAAGCTTGTATACTTATGAATGTACATATTAACAAACGGTAATATCATGTTTTCATTAGATATCTGGAAATCTGCGGAACAATAATATAGACAATCGAATAATCCTGATTGATATGATTGGGACTAAAATAGAGTATGATAAAAGCACAACTTGTAGAAAGAAATACCTACACCGGTAATAACTTGTGCGACATATTCTCTCACTCGGTTCATTGCGTTCTGAGTGTCATCGTTCGCTAGAGCATAAAACCTGCAAATACAAAAATTGTTTGGGTTTTGCCTGGGTAATAATTTACACCATAATTTTGAATATATTCTTACTCTCTTCTTCTAAAACGTTTTTAATTTCCTGGATACGTTGTCCGTCACTGTCACCTGTCGAAACAATTCTTGATGTTTCTCCTACTACGTCAGGAAGACATTCCCGCTTAGAATTCAGCTCTCACTTCTGGCTACAAGAAACTGTGACATAACCAGAAGCCACATGATTCATCGGCTATACCAGGGTTGACATCGGCTATACCAGGGTAGACGTCGGGTCTTAAACTGGAGTTAAGCTTTATCTACCTAGAATGTGCTGACTGGATACGTCAGCATGCGCGGAGGAACCACCAGCTAGTCAACGAGCAGAAACGTAAATCACAGCGAAGTGCTCGGCAATGACACTTAGGAGATCCTGGTCATTCACTGCACTCAATTCTTTCTCTGGCCATCTTAACTTTGTCGTACCGATGGACCCATACGATTCTTGCGAGAGAGTGAGGTCGACAAACTGCGCAACTCTTCTTCACTTTAAACAAAATCATATCACACGTCGTTTTTGTCATCGACACATCCGATTGCATCACCCACTAAAGTGATGTGGCGACAGATAAGCTACGAATCGACATGTGAAGATACATTGTTAGCATAGCTGCAAACCTGCATACAGACCGTTCACGCTATTATGGCCGTTCACCGCTGACATGGAGCATCAGTGTGATCCTGTATCCCCTTTAGCGTCTGAACGGCCCTCTTGAGATATACGCTGCTCACCTATCTGGCATGAGAATGAGGCTTGAAAAGATGTCCTAAACATTGCCTGCTCTAAACTTCCCTAGCCCAGCATACCGCGGTTGATGGGAACCCTACACCATGGGTTCACAATACAAACGATAAAATGATGATTGTTCATCGCACAATCGGTGCATGGAATGTACTTACCTTAATGGGCATAGACGAGGCGGGAAGACCCCAGAGTAGCATCGCCCATATAGGAAAGAAAGTCACCAGATAAAACATGGACACTGCTGCTTTGAGCGATACCCTGCGTTTCTATGATAAAGATAACTATGTGAAAGTCGCTCAGGATGCACAATCTTCCGAAGCATCTGCAGAGGTAAAGAGATCGAGTCATATGGAGTTCCTTTGTGCAACAATGCTCCAAGTTTAACGAATCTATCATAACAGAAGCTGTAGATGTGGCACTCATCCCCTTTATCTTATGTAAACGAATATTTCATTCGGATGATTAGAGAGGTCCTGGTCGAATCAACGGACGAATAACAACATAGTGCTTAGCATAACATCATCTTTTCTCTGGGTATGCATAGCACAGTAAACATTGTTCTGAGAACCATTTACACATAATTATATTTTATATGCAATGCAACCCTTTCAAAGTTCTTGCCAAGAACATCAGGACAGTAAAACGAAATCCATTGCAATATACGAATTGCGGGTTTGATGCATGCATCAGGCCAGCTAACGTTGTTGATGTTACTTGTATTTGGGAAAGTCACTTTTTGTTCACAAACATTCCACTTAAATAGCCTGACATGTGCTGTTGTACCAAATAATCAATCAGTTAATAAGTCAATCAACGGATTTGTTCCCTCAATTATAATATTAAGGCCGATATTGAACAAAACGTGTACTTACATTTCTGGGACTCTTTGAAATGTCCTTGTATACCTACAACTGATTGTAATGATGATTTATCAGTTCTCAAATACGCGTGCCATGGAGTTATCTCCTGAGGACCGAAACAATACCCGTACTTTCTAAAATAGGAATAATTGTTTTAACCATCATTATGTTTTGAGAAAAATTCGATTGTTAAATGGTTTACATCTTCTTGTCAGCATTTCAGCTGACTATCTTTTATGTCAACCAGTTTCGGTTTATTAAAAGGTTCACTTGATATGACCTTAAGGGCATTGTTCATGTTCTCACGTGGTCTTAGTTGTGAATTGAATTCGACACCCTCGTATGACTAGTCATACGACAATGTATTCTGTATTGCGATATAAAAATGTTGAATCATTTTATCATGATAAAGGGTGTACTTTGTTTTACTTCTTTTCAGTTGCATTTGAAGAAGTCAGCAACTACTTTACAGCTTTTTGAAAGATTAATTGTATTTTGTTGACTTGGTATTTCTTTACGTTTCCTTTACGTTACTGCCTCAACTCAATATGAGACGATATAATTAGCGAAATGCAAAGAAATAAACTATTGTAACTTGCTTTTGCCAAAGAGGAGGGTCCACTGCTACCAGCAGCTCAACTCCGTACACTGTAATGGCTCGCTTGTTATTGTCAAAGTCACTTTCCTCAACATTTAAGTTATTTAATGATCGACGCAGATTTACAAATAGACTCTTCTTTACAGCATCATCCTTGGCATCGCTAACTGTTAATAATAATAATAATAATAATAATAATAATAATAATAATAATAGTAATAATAATTTCAACATCAAATCCATTATAAAAATCAATCAGAATGATTGTCACGCGTTATCGCATTCCTCAGCCTCACAATTGTTCTATTTCCCTACTTAGCAACACCCTTGGTTATATTACTGCTGTTCCATAAATTTAAGGAGTCCCTCTTGTCTCTATGTGAAGCATATAGACAATGAACCATATATTGGAATTTAAACAAAATCGTGTAAGCTTATGAAGCAATTATCTATGATAATATATCATAACTCCATTTTGTCGAATGTTTATCAGTGACTTTATAAAGTTTGAATTATGACTATCACTAATAATGCATTAACCTGTTTGATTCAAGGTTTATCACTTGCAGTCTGCGAATTGTATAATAAAACCGTATATTCCTCCTTTAGTTCCTCAGCGACAAATGTAGTATGAATAAATAGTGCTTGAATGGTCATATTCACGGGGAATGAGATATAATGTCTTATCTTGATTTAAAGCTCATATAAGAAATTCCAAAATCAAAATTACATATCTTTTATGTCAAAACTTACGTTTAATCGAATCGTTCGTTAGACGGGTATCTTCACCATTTGCCATTTCTTCCCTGATTACGTGAGGTGTATCCTGGTACTCTCGATTCAGGTAGAATGAATCCACATTACTTAGATCGGAAACTGGCGCGATATGGTAATATTTGTCTCCAATCCTTAAAACTCCTTCCTGTAATAATAATAATAATAATAATAATAATAATAATAATAATAAAAAGAAGAAGAAGAAGAAGAAGAAGAAGAAGAAGAAGAAGTAAAAGAAGAGAAGAAGATGAAGAAGAAGAAGAAAAAGAATACTCATCTTTGATAAGAATCAAACTTTCAAAAGCAATCATATGATAATCCACTTCCTTTACACCTCCCAAGCAATGTAAATTAAAATATTGTTTGAATCAAAGAATTACTTGATTAAGGGAGATTTTGCGTTGGACTTACCAATGTCCTGGCACAGGGTCCTTTCACTCTCATGCCACAACGGACAGTAAAAATTGCACCGTTGTCGATGTCGTGGTAATATTTGCCTTGCTGTCAGGAGAATATAACAGGTTATCAAATTATTTGCATTAATTGTGAGTCTTTAAATGTAAACTGTTTTAAATTCTATAAACAACTTTGATCAGAGCATCTTGAGTATTATATATAATATGTATATATATATATATATATATATATATATATATATATATATATATATACATATATATATATATATATATATATATATATATATATATATATATATATATATATATATAATATATATATATTCTGGCATGGATCTAGCTAGTATTCGAAAAAGATTTTTCTTCTGGCAAATATTAAGCATGTTAAGTCAGAGAAATACACTACTTTGTACAATTCTCACAAATTAGATTTACATTAATGTAAGTTAAAGTTGGAATAAGGTGATAGCCAATTTTCTTTCAATTTCGGAGTTTATTTAATAAAACTACACTACCACAAGTCTGTACGGACATGAACTGATTATTAGATGTAATAGGCGGCGAAATGGTGCAAAACTTGAATGAATGACGAAGACAAAACTTGGTAACACTCAGTTTTTAAGATTTTCAGCATGTAAGATATATTTTTTATAGCTATGTATGTTATCAAAAATAAATTCAGTTGGTTATATAATACTGCTATTATTTGATGTAGGCTACATACTGCTCATTTATTTTGTTCCAATTAAGAATAGTGCTGGATAATATTTGATGGTAGGAAATTTACGTACTACTACTTGTTAAAAAAGAGCCAATATATTTGTATGATGTACAAGTAGATACGATTGAAGTTTTGAAAAATGAATTACTACTTTCTTTCCATACTGTTTTGTAATTACACAGTACAAGAGTCTATACGTCACACAAAACAGTTTAATTTGAAAACTACTTTAGGACTTATTATCCGGTATTATACATGTGCGTTTTGCATGTAAGCCATTGCCTTGTGACCTGATCTTATTAACTTACAACGTTCCCTGTGAATGGATCTTTCACGGCTCTCTTGGTTCCGTCAGGCATCTCCTTGATAACGTAAATATCGGTGTCAGCACGTATGTGTGGATTTTCTTTGAGGTGAAGGTTGATTGATTTATTCTCTGCATTTAGGAGGAACCTTAATTCCAAGGTCTAGATGACGTTTCTGTGCGTCATTATTCAGATCTCTGAGCCATACAAACTCAGACGTTCCTGGAGAATATATATAGTATTTTGATATCTTCGTGAAATACTGCCTAAAATGCATATTTGGCTGTGCATACACCTTTATTAAGCTGTACAATGGCAACATTGGTTAAGGTGTCCGTCATCGTCGTAAGTTAACTAAAAATGCATCAAACGTTCTATGTAATAAGCGTCAAGAGTGTGTCCAGTAAATATTTAATTGAGCAAACCATCAACGTTCGAAGCAATCCATTATGTCAACACAAAATGATTCTCGAAAGATGAAACCAATACGGGAGGTTGGTGGTATGAATACCACGGTATTCTCATACCAATGACTTGAAACAATGGTAGTAACAGCTGCCTTGCTATTCGCTCAGAATTACGAGATTAGCGTTAGGACTGGTCGGCTTGATGTCAGGATACTGTAACTGAGTTCGACATCATGGTACATGTCTTGGATATGAAAAACCCAGTTCTAATTATCACTATTAACTTTCATGCTGTAGACATTGTAGTGATATGACTGAAGAAGTGTTAATGCCACGTTAAAACCTTAATAACACACGCACATATATAAAATATGTAGCTCTGTTGGATATATATATATATATATATATATATATATATATATATATATATATATATATATATATATATATATATATATATATATATCTGCTATCCAAGAAATGAGGATGCAATTCTTAAATAATAATTATAGGCAGTGCAGTATTGTCTAAGATTTAAAACTGGTCAAACATTGCACTATTGATACAAACGTGATCGTTTATAAATTTATATTAATTAAGATCCTAATTTTAATTAATAACGTTTTGAAAAGAATTAATATATTAGATGCACACATATGCATTTTCTGAAACAGTGTGAACTTCCTTGTTTTGATACCCTTTTACAAAAGCTTTCCACATAGTCCAAGCTATTGTCAATTTTTACAACAAAGATATAATTTGGAAAGTGAACACCTGGACATTTTTAATATCATGCCTTTTTGACTGAATTCAGCATGGAATATTCATTGATTTATGTTGTTAGGAAAATAATTAAAGTACGTAAGCAATTTGAAAAATATGATGCTAAGTTAAACTAAAGAGAAGATCAATTCCTTTAAATATTCTCCTCAACCGATCAACCTTACACTTGTGACTTGTACAATGCAGAAATCAGAGCTAATACTCTAATATTACGATGTCTATTTCACCTATACACTATCCATGTGTCAGCCTATTCAATTTGTGTTGAATGAGATTGAGTCCAATATGCATGTTTGCATGTTTAACTTTTTCTCTCTTCTGTATTATTTATTGCCTATACATGAATTGATAACTATGAATGTTTCGATTGCAAAGTGCCTATGGAATGATACGCCGTAACCCAGATATCATATCATTGAGATAATAGACAATTCATTATATATCTCAAACGAGCCCCTACACAACGACAAAAGAAATGAATACAAAGTACAAAACAAGAAAGGATGGAGAAATATCGACGATAAGTACACAAGGTTCCATGCAACACCCTCTCTCTAGATATCCATTCACATCCTCACACACACACACACACATATATACATATATATGTATGTATGTATGTATGTATGTATGTATGTATGTATGTATGTATGTATGTATGTATGTATGTATGTATGTATGTATGTATGTATGTATGTATGTATGTATAACATGCTGGAATTGTTTTTCTCATTGCCTAATTCTGTTATTATACAGAAAACCCATGTTTCAGTAACCTTTATTGCAAATGTAATTATGCAATTACTACTACGCAGATTTCACCATATTTTCGAGACAAATATATCTTACCAGTGCACAATTATAATTATAATGAACACGTTTGTGAATCTTTAAAGTTTTAATTTTCACTCAAATATTTCGTTCCAAAACGTACTTGTTTTTTAGGTTACTAGTTAAGTTAAATCATTTTAATTGCGCAGACATAGCGGTTTTGGAGCTCAGATTGATTCGATCAAACGTAACGGAAATATCGGAGTTTGCAGTGCAACGTACAATGACTCCAGTGTACACAAAAAATAAAAATCAAGTTACAGTAATACAATGAAGTGAAAATCCAACAGGGAAAGATTTGCAAAATATAAATAAAGTAATACTTGGTATACAAAACGACATAACTTACCAGCGTCCAGTACAGCAACAGTACAAAACAGTACGATGAAACGATAATCGTTCATTTTTGTTGCGTGATACATGAAATTTAGCTTCCACTTCGAAAGCAAATAATTTTCTCCGTGAAAAGCGTCCTTTATGTAGATATCAAAATCAAAACAAATCGGATAATTTGCCCAGAAATGTTATGAACAATAGGGTTATGATGGAAAAAACTGTAATATATGTTAGTTTCTCAACATTATATTCTTTAATCAGATAATAAGAACTATAATCTTACCAGTCATGAAGATATAAGAGGATAATGATGAGAGTTAAGTAGGATAAAACGATACTTCCCTTTCTACCTGTCATGACAATCGCAGTATATTACGTCTTCTTTACGAATATTACTCCTAATACGATAATCCATGATCGCACAAAACTTTGTAAATATTGTATGTTGGATGATGCGATTATCTGTAAGTTTGTATTATATATAACCCTAATGAATTAGGTTGAACATCTTATTTTTCTATTCGCAATTTCTTGTATATATTATTCAGGATAATTTATGCGTCACAGTGGATATTTACACATATAACATAAAATAGTCATGCTTTCGATCAGCTTGGGATTAAAAATTATGAATGGGAGCTTTTGGATTAGCACTGAACCGAAGTGTATCGTATTTAAATAAATTTATGTTAAGGGCCAGGTTCCCCGAAGACCGAATGTTATGTGAATTATGAACTTTAATATGTGATTATCCGAATGATATTTTTGAATCATTTTCTATTGCAATTGGCAGCACCATGATTACTTTGGTTTTGAAAAATAGATAACAATATTATTATTAATGAATAAAATAATTTCGTCCTCGCATCTCATCAAGGGATTCCATCAGAGTCATCAGTGGCATCAGCATCATCGTTGGCGTCGATAATATTAGTAGTATTTCTTGTTCAAATATTTAGTATTGTTCGATTTAATTGGGGTATTATGATATTAATGAGCACTGAACTCTACAAGATCTAATAGTATCATAATTAGCCTCGTTATTAGATATATATATATTGTTAGAGACGATTTTTGTCAATTTAGCGTGTTGAAAAATAATGGTAAAAAATTTAAAATAAAATTGTTATACCATGATTTGATTTGAAACAGTTTTTAATATTGAATGCAGTCTGCAATAAAACACAAATTATATGCTTTACATTTTACTGACTAATATTTATTATGCACATAATGTATTTTTGTTTTTTGAAATGTTATATTTTAAATAAATGTATTACATATATTCGACATGCGATTGGAAACTTTAGGAAGTGGAATACAATATGTTGATTCTACAAATAGCGGTGAGAATGTATCTACATCGTTGTGGGGCAAACTTCAAGATAAGCTTAGTTACAAAAATGGATAATGACGACGACAGTAATGACTAAGAAGACATTTAATGTAAAGTAAAGCATCTTTCGCTTTTGAAACATACATATCGCACAGTTTCATGATGCTATTTTAATTGCATATCTTAATTATTAATGGCTAATAGGCCCAAGATAGGGAACATCACCTTGATCAGGTATAAGCATCTACTTATATGCGTTTTATGAAAGTTTAACTATTCATACAATGGATTAAGTTGCCAATGAAATCATGTTTAAGTTTTAAAAAGGATGCATCTCAAAGATCTTATCCGTTTATTTAATTTCTGGGGGGATGGTTAGTGTTGTGTTTCAACGTTCGTCATTAACTCATCCTTTTGAAACACATCAAACATGATATTCTTCTTCCTTGTGTACTTATGGAGTTCAAGTAACAGGGACGTGTAAATGTTATTTATAAAGCATTCATATTTGACGCCCATCATTTATACAAGGAATGCTGCATGCAAGATAAAGCCTTTGGTGTGATATATTCATTCTCGTGATAGATCATTCTCTCAACTGAGATAGACCATTCAACTAATCATCCTTTTTTAACAAACATTTGCAAATATCGAATATATCATTTTTTGTTAGATATTCTTTCAAATGTTGCAATCGTTCAAATTATTGGTTAATAAACAGTAAATTTTAAACGAATATTAAGTGAGGATACTGAATACATCTGTGAATTTCCTGCAGTCCGTCAACAATATAAACATAGCTAAAAATCATAGGTGGAGTTATTGAAAGTGATGAAAATGATACATATTGGATACTGAAAATGGGACCACGCAGCCAATGTATTGTATAAAATGGGATCTCAACCATGCTGGCTTTTTTTATTTGCTTTCCGCAAGGGTCATTGTTTGCACGGGAATTGTACACTGTTAATTTGCTCTTTTTTCTATGCTTTGACCACTTTATTAATTTCAATAGTTTTGTTTTTGCCTTACCAAATGCTAATATTCTTTGCTTTATGCGTGTGACTTGTTTTGTATGTTAATGTATACATTAAAACAATATTCGTGCATATATAAAATAAAGGATGGAATCACATACTAAAACAAACATGTATACATGCATAGACATATGATGTGCCATAGTTACATTTGACAAAACGCAGGGAGAGAGAGGGGGGAAGGGTGAGAAATAGAACACAAAATACTGAAACTCGCATACTCACACGCACACACACACACTATGTGGGCTGTATTAGTTTCAGTCTACTAAATATGCTCTTCCAACGATATGAATGATCGTGTGAATTATTCGACAAGATGCTTCGATGAGTGAATCGTGCCACACTGACTATGATGGCAAGCTATAATAGGAATTACTAACAATACTCCTGATTCTTGAAGGTGGTTATTGAATACCACGCCATTCTAATCAATTTCAATTTCTAAATGAAATGCGTTGCTCCAATATGTCTCCCAACATAGCCACGAAATTTCAAATGGCCGCAGTAGGTATTTTAGTGTTATTCCACGCGTATTTATAGATTGTTAAACATAATTAATGCAAGAATGCAGGTAACTAAATCGCCATTATTTATAATTGAAAGAAAAACAGCAACACAAACACATAAATACAGGCAGAACGGAAATTATATAACAAAATACGCAATCAAGTAGATAAAAAGAAACCGAATTTGCCTAAAGTGAATATTGTCCCCAACGCAACATACTTAATTTATTAGGGACCTACTATGAGAGAAACGTTAAAGTAAAACATAACTAACACGATAAAGGTTACACAGAGCGACCTTTTCCTGTCGCTCCTTTTGTTATTTATTGTTTTATTTACCATGAATAATGTTATTAGGTGAGTTAATGATTATCGTTCCATACACTTACCAATATTAATAGGTAGAACATGTGGAACTATAATGGGAGAATAAAGACTATATGGACTATAGCCCATTTATACTACATCCCTGCAAAAACATCCTGTTTATTGCCACTGCTCAACGTAACTGTATGATTGAACATTAGTAGCCCTCATAAGTTACCTAATTTTTATTTACGAGAAAATCTATTGGCAAACTGTGTCGTTATCAATTTAATATTTACCAGGGAATTAATAGGAAAACATCTCAGTATCATGTTAAAGAGACTATGGAAGAATCTGCGGGATGTAGTCGAGGGGTAACATTTCATCTCTATTTCTGAAATTTGTATTCAGAGGGTTTGCCATCAATTGTTTAGAAGGAATTATTTTTTCGGCTCATTATGTTTTGATTAATTGTAATATTTAGTTCGTGGCCTTGATTAGACAGATAGTTTGAGTTATACTTGTTTCATCCTTTTACAAATTATTAAAACCTTGCATATGATTATTATCGTTGTTGGTCCATTGTTAACATTTATTAAGCTTGTGGTTTAATGATGTTATATGCCATTTATTGTTGCATGTAAGCATATAGCTTGCAGGTTTTATGCGCATTGTATTCGATTTGGGATAGTTCTTATTCAGTTGTAAATGGCATCAATCTAAGAGTCTAGCTGCACATACCAAGATCTACTGGCCCATTATGCGATCTGGGGAAATGTAATTTTCGGTTGGAAACGATATATATGGTCTATATTGTGCTGACAAATCACATTAAACTTTAGAACCGCAGCTCCAACAACGATGTAATTGACTTTCAATACAATGATTCCGATTTCCTTGATAATTGTATCCGTGATCCTTTCAGTCGAATTTAACATACGGTAACATTATTATCTTATTCAAAATATTTGCTGCTGTTGAGCAAACGTAAAAAAGAATCAACGTTAGCTTTTATGACTACATATTTTGCACCTTTCATTTATTTCAATAACATTGTTTTTAATATGCTCATTTAGGCGGAATTTCCTTCATCATTCCATTTGAATCTGCATGAATTATTAGAGTTTTATTCGACAAGATGCTTCGATGAGTGAATCGTGCCACACTGACTATGATGGCAAGCTATAATAGGAATTACCAACAATACTCCTGATTCTTGAAGGTGGTTATTGAATACCACGCCATTCTAATCAAAATGAATTTGCCTATGCTTACATTCAAGAATATTCAATATTGTTTACATTTCCACTTCATCATTTATATCAGACACTTTTTTAGGGAGACACATTCCTATTATTTTCCTGCATATTATTACTCTTTACATATGTATGTCCCTGTATTTTAGGCCCAAACATAGTTTGAAGCAATATTTATTACTCATTATTCTCGCAATATATTTGCACTTATATGTGTCTTTTAATTGATTCACATTCATGAACATCACCCTGGCATTTCATTGATATGTTTATTTTCTTTCAATAAGGGTAAACGTATATTTTTGCAATCCCGTGTGAAGATATTACTGCAAACTAACAGGTGTCAAACTCACGACATATTTTGACAGTAATTGCTACTGTTATCTGTGTAATATATGTAGTCTTTTGATTTCGCGTTTGTAAGACTGAGCAGTATAGGTGAAGACCACGATTGTCTGTCTATCGATCTTTAATCACTTTCAAATTCCTGAGAGCTGTATTTGAATTCACTAATTTAAAGATCCCTAGAATATGATTCGTAAGAGGTCACTGTCTCATCTGCGCTCAGAACATTGGAGACCTGATTTATCATTAAGTGAAATAACTTTGCCGTAATATATTATAACATTCGAGCAAATAGTCACTGACTGCCATTTTCGAATTATGTCGGAGTATCATATTTTCACTTTTAACTTCGCAGTTTGGTTTAAATACTATTAACATTTAGTTCTCAAGATAATATATTTAATCTAACGAGTCTAATGTGTGCGAACAAACTTTTGTGTATGTTGTGTTTATATTTTCCTTAATCAAAAATAAGACTTGCCTCTATACACAAAATTAGCTTTTATGTGCGTATCATTGATTGTATATGTGTATTTGTATGGTTTTTCGTATGTGTTTTTTGCTGCTCATCACAAACTCTCTTTATCCCTATCACATTTATTTCACCTACCTTCCTATCTGCAGGAGAGCATATTCATATATCAGACACTTGCCATTATAATTTCAGGTCTTGGTAATGCTTTATATAATAACATCGTTCTTTAATTACTATCTGACAATCGTTGTCTCTGTTGTGTTTTGTTCTGCACAATCCTTATCCCTATACAGACCCTATACACTCTCTTCATTGTCCCTAGAAAGGCCCATCCATGTTCGAGAACCCCTTTTCCCTACATAGTTTCAATACATTTTCATAATAATACCCTGTGCTCAATTCCCATTGTCATATACAGTAACAATATCTGGAAACCTTTCCATTGTCTCACTAAAGTCCCTAGACAGACCAATCCATTGTCCCTAGACAGGCCAAATTCCTTGATTCGTTATAGTCCCACACATTTAATATTTACCATTTTAAATTTCCGCTTGTTCTTATAATGTCACAGGGTGTATTGTAATGGTAATTCCCACTGTCCTGATGGACATAAAATTCCCATGTTAAATTCTCATTCTCCACAGAGTGGATATATATATATATATATATATATATATATATATATATATATATATATATATATATATATATTCATATGTTAACTTCCCCATGAGGCTGGAATACAGACACCCTTTTTATAATTAAGTTTCCATTGAGGCTAGCGTGTCCCCATACCATCCTAATCCTAACAAGTGTGCTTAACCAGTATAATTCTATGTTGGTATCCCTTCTTCTCGAAGGAATAAAACAGTTCGATGAAAATTTGAATTAGTTTTTTTTCTTCAGATAATACAACATTTAGTAACTCCAATTGGCTTATAGAGAGATGGCAGCAATAATTCGAATAAATTGAGTTCAGAATCTATGCATACAAATTTTCTTCAATTTTATTTTGTTTTATAGCTACAACGTTGTCACCAAACTTTGATACTTCCATGGCTGTGACACTACTACGACCATTTATTTTGATAAACAAGAACATCAATAGCTAACCTAGAAAATGAAATATATCTTAAAATTTAACCCAACGTATGATACACTTGTACTTATTTGAGTTGATGCTGCTGTAGTTGTATTACTTTAGCTTCGTAAAAGTAGAGAGAAAATATCACTTATCTCTAAAACAGGAATTAAATACCCTCATATTTAGTTATATTTCATATTTTTTTAAAGACGTTTATATTAGTTTTGGAGACAAAAATATTAAAAACACGATATTTTAGATACACGATTTGTATCTTGATCTGAAGAATTTACAAATTCGTGGTCATAAATTCACATAGTTATAAATATTTACAAACGATTGATATATAGCACAGTTATTTAGAAAAGGTAAAACATTACATTTCCTCGCTTTCAGAAAGAGCTTTGATGCTAATCAGTTTGTAAAAAATATAACCAGCTTAGCAGGCAAATGTGGCACAATAAGGGTACTAATGTCAGTAATCTAACATCGTGCAGGTCAAGAGAGCAATATGATAAGGTTTCCATAGTTATGTACCGACTAGAAGGAACAGTATCCCGCATATACAATTCACAACAATTTAAGTAGAGGTCGGCTTTACAAGCCTGTCTACATTTGTTTTGGCCTACTAGTGTTGAATATATCAAAAAAGTAATCAGCTGATACTGTATCGTAATTAAGGGCAACATTAATATGTATTTAGCAACCCAATGTTGCTGCAATAATAGTTTCTAAATATTTGAACATATTACATATTATTGCAATTTAACTTTCCACAACTGACCCTAGTAATGATTACATAATTCACAAGCATATATCCACGTATTTTAGGATATATGGACTCACAAGACCTAATCATATTTAATGTCACTTAAGGTATAAGTCGTTATGTAACACTTGTCTGGCTGTGTGCACTTAAAATATCTCACAATGTTTTTTTTTTCTTCCATACAAATAGGTTTCTTTAGTTAAGTTTTTTGTCTAATTTTGGTATTGCGGCTTCTTCTGATATCAAATTCCAATGAAGCAGTCAATGTAAGAATTCTTGACCTAGACTCTTACAATTATACAAGAAATATTAAAACTTTTTTTTAATAATATTTGCACACCTGATATTAATTAATATTTTGTACATGTCTCACATATGCAACTTTTCATCCTTGTGTACATATTTTGATAATCCGAATATCACATTTAGTTGATTCTTTTGGAGCAATTGGTACCTATCATTGATATATGATACCACATTTTGCTGCATGCACTTACAATATCCTATATTGGTATTTCCATCATGCTTTGTCATTATGTAATTTTAATATGTTATTCCATGCTTGCACCATTTATGTCATTTGGAATATCCATATTGTTACACATTTTAACTTCATTTACACACATCATACTGTCTTTTATAATTAAGTGAAAGGTATTATATCGTTTTATGTCTCTGGAACGACGAAGTGTAGTTAAATACGTTTTCACGCTCTCCAGTCATTTCTTGTTGTCATCAAGTTTGTATAAGGATATACGCAATTGTACTAGACATACTTGACGCAGATTAGTTTATATTACCAAACGTTGAGAAATCAGCGCTATTGTTCATTACGGCAGAGACTCCATTTATTACAATTTCAGTTTATATTGTTTATGTTTGTGGTGATCAAAAATGAGATAGAAAATACTGTTGATATAAAACATGGTACTGGTCCCATAAAAAAGTTTAATTTGAGTACGCTATTATTTGTATTAACATCAGCATGAGTACCTGACAGAATAAAAGCGGAAAATAGCACCTGACATTTTAGCATCAGCGTGTACACCTATATGCATATGCTAAACAAATCACAGTGCGTTGTCTTGCTTCATTACCCCTTGGAAAAATGTTATAAATTGTACTTAACCAAAAATACCATTTGTTTAAAATATTTATAAATCAAGTTTGCTGTTCAAAATTTCTCAGATTAAAGACAAAACCTACTTGAAAATTTATTTTGTCATTCAAATTTAGTTTTCTAATTCTAGATATTTATTTACAGTTTGATTACAATTAAATTATCAATGTTTTTAAATTCCAAATAAATTTTAAGACAGGCGTCACCTTGTGTTACAAGTAAAACTTTCTGCTTCGAAATATTTCTATAATTAAGGAAGAAAGAGCAAATTTGGATTTGGTTTCTCTAGTGTAATTAGACCAAAACATGCACCTTGTCGAATGCCCGTTCGACCCGTCCGTCAGTGAAACGTAGCATAGAGAACAAAGTTTGTTTTCGATTTTGGATCAAACGGATAGCCAGTGTAGTGTACAGAGTAATGTGGAGGTGTGATCTTATCGTGATGCTATAAATACGATTCGAACAGCTTTGTTTTGAACTTTTTAAGTTTTTCTCCGTAGATATTTAGACGAACCAGACAGATTTGTGTCCTGAAAACTGCTAATGAACACACTAGTGTTTTGGCGGCATTAACTTAAAAATATTTGCTAAATGAGCTGATGCGTCTCAGTTCAAGATATGCAGACTGACACAAAACCCATCCCATGGAACTCAAGATAAGCAGACTAGTTAGGCCGATTTCAGATACATTATAACTAATAGTAAATGCAAAAAGAGAACTGCATGATAGATTATACAGCAAATATAAAATAGTTGAAATGCGCTCTTGGTATTATGGAGAAATCTACCTCCATCCTAAATTAGTATTTTCATCTGAAAACAAATCTGGATTCATATATGAATACGAAACAATTTCTCATACCCAATCGTACATAAAACAGGCCATCGAATAAATACTGGAATGAATTAATTCATGTGAGTAAGAAACATCCGGTTCAAATTATCGTGATGCACGTTTGTTATTTACTGTTGAAAAGAAATAAACTAGATGGACGCAGACAGTGACGACCCAATAATCCCACAAATGGTTTAATCAGAGAACTTTGGATGCAAGACGTGTCTGAAAGACACAAATAACCGCAGAAAAATTGAAAGTTGTAAACAATCTAACAAATATTAAAGCTTTGCTCGACTGATACTTTCTTACGATAAAACTGAATTTTAGCTTCGCACTTTCTGAGATTCAACATTTTGTCGACAAAATACAATATCCTGTATGTGTATAGACTTAATGAGTCTCTTAAACATTGCAATAGTAAGGTTTTTGTGATATTGTGGATTTGAATTATGCGCTTGATAATTTATGCCATCACGTACCATTGACGATCAAATCATATCTGTATCTTGAAGTATATATTGTAACTGTATTATGTGTAACGATTTTTTTTCCCCATACATGGCATTACGAATTTATATTAGCACATACCTAAATTGACATGAAGTATATTATTACTATTAATAACTGAGTCTATGCTTTCTATGATGAACTTTATAATAATACCAAATGGACGGAATGATAATTGGGTTAAAATGTCATATTTTTAGGTTCAGACAAAATGCCAGCCCAAAGTGTGTATTACCTTTCAACTTTGATACTATTAACATGCATGTCTCGCTTTGTTTGATATTTTTGGACAAACTTTCTCTGCTAACAATCCTCAAATATTGTTTTTCTTTCTGTATATACATACAAAAATATAAAAGACATTTTAACAGGAAAACAATATTACAAGAAGATGACTCTAAATTCTTTTAAATCTGATGTAAACATGGTCCGATACGTGTTTTAGTTCAATTGAGTACATTGTAATTCCAATGAATAAGTTTTAAATAAATGCTTCCTTTCAACTTATATATGAACGCTAACGACTGCACTTAAAACAGAAAATAATATTGTTGTTTACCATATCTTTTAAATATTAATACACTAATGTTACTTGAACCAAGGCAAAATACAATATCCAGAAGGTGGGTCACAGGTTCGCTTCCAGATCAATAACAAAATTTAAATATGGTTAGGCCCTGTATTCAAATCGAAGAACACGTCTTTAAAACAAATAGCTAAAGTCAGATAGATATAACCTTCGGCCAGTAAAATGGTCCTGTCGGCCAGAATCAATCTATCAATCAAGAAGGATCAAGCTGGCAATATAATATAATACGGGTACTTTCGTTGCGAATATCGGATTATGTTCATTTTCAATCCTGAAATATTTCCCTGTAACATTTCCCATCCTAATATCTGTATCTTTCTCTTTCATTGTGTCTAAAATATTTATATAAGATGTGTTGTTACTGAGAGGTGAGCGTGAAGGTGTAATAGACATAATACCATCCGATATATTGCTTCATATCTTTAAAACCGACATTATTATTTATATTGTCTCATAGCTGAGAACAAAAGCCCTTCTTCAAATTAGCATACTCCACTAGCCTTGACATCCTTTGAGATAGACAGAATCAGATTGAAATGCATTAATATAGACAGAAGCAGACGGAAGGAGAATGCATCCAAAATTAAGACTCATTTTGCAACGCTGCATGCAACGAATGGTTTTGAAAGGAAATCTTTATTCATTCACAATACATTGGCATACAAGTAAAACTTTCATTTCATTCGAATTTACAAAGAAAAGATGTTTGTTTGAATGAAAAAGATTAAACTAGCAGGTAGATCGAAATGAGCATGTCAGTCAGTTAACGTAGCAATATTTCATTCGTTCTGAAAAGAAAAGACAAATGCATTGAATGATTTTATAAAAGTGGCTTGTCTCAAAAGAATGTTCAAAACTAACGTTAAGCTTATGTCATAACTTTATTTTTGATGAAATCGTAAAGATCACAATTTGGTGAGGTATATTTATTGAGTAATATAAATAATAAATAATGTAGAATTTGTTCTAGTGATAGTAATAATAAACAATAATGAGGACGTTGTATGGCGCCTAGTCTTTAGAAACTCTAAGCGTTTTACAACATATATAATGATATGACTACATACAACAAAACACAAATGAACACCATGAAATTAGAAAACATAAAAAAGTGTAAGATTCAGCTCAGTATTGATGTGTGTTCTGATCGTTTGACCGCTCCTGTGGCCTAGTGGTTAAAACGTCCTCTTCAGATGCTGAAGATCGTGGATTTGCAACTCGACCGAGTCATACCAAAGACTTATAAAATAGTTCTAGCAGCTGCCTCGCTTGGCGCTTATCATTAAGAGGTTATTGTTAGGACTGGTCCGCCTGGTGTCAGTATAATGTAAATGGGTGGGACATGAATCTACATGCCTGTGTCATGATGTCCTCGTGCTAAACATTAGTATAGTTTGTCATAATGCAGTCCACATAGCAATATTACTGAAAATATTTTAAAGATAAGTAAAAAATCCAACACTCACAAACAGAAACCATACATTTTTACTGTAAAAGAACTAACAGCATATTATCCATATCATTTATTTGATGCCTGTTAAATGAAAGAGTAGAGATAAGCACGTTGGTATTATGACGTTCACGACCTGTGCAAACATGATATGAACAAGGAAATTGTTCCATAGCACGTCCACACAATGTATGCAAAACAATGCCTGTATTTCGAATATTTAAGGTGCAGATAACCGATTTATGTTAATACTCTCTAGGGTCATATTCCAATGTTAAATCACTTAACCAGATATCCATTGGGTATATGTGGATGATTTTGAATTTTATAAAATCTGTAACTAAACCAAATTATAACCGTTCTGTACGCGAACGTATTAAATAATGCCTTGTTCAACCAAATGCTTGTGTGTCACCATATTACGTTTAATGTTACACTTCTTAGAATTGAAATCTGTATGTATCTACATAGTAAGAAATTAAAACATGAAGTTTACCGTTTCGATAAATTGTATGAAAAAGATGAGATTTAACTAAAATACGAACAATTTTTGCGGATGCGTTTAAATCAAATTCATAATAAATTCAAATGCAATAGAAAATACTATATATCTTAAAGGAAACCATTCACAGACCATTTCTAAACTCTGCGATTTAAATATTATATTATTGTTCATGCAAATCGAAGTTTTTGATGCAAAGGCACGAATCAGAAAAACATTCAAGTATCATAGGAGACTATGTTTCATGTATTTGGTCCCAGAAAAAGTATACTCTCATTTTAGTCTATATCGAATTCATTTTTGAAATCGCCATCGTTATATTAATGGTTGCAAACGTGGAGATCAATTATTCGGAAATCTACACTAAAGTTAATACCTCATCATTAGCGCATCAGTAATAGTTCATCCTTGTTACCCAGAAACCGTTTTAGAGCAGGCCACGCAGCAGTTCTTGGACCATTTTTTACAGAATTTCGATTTTGATGAATAGAACGAGCGAAGGTCCGCACAAGTCAAATCCATGTAACCTGTATCTTCGCATTTACCGTCGCCTATATAACACCAAAAAAACAAAACGAGAACTAACTTACAAAACGAAAAAACACACAATAATAGAAACATGATTGAACTGCGTACAAATGAAAGAAAAGAAAAGTTAATGGAATATGCTTCTTGATTTAATTATATAAAGTTCATGCAAACAAATATTGAAGTAAAATAAAGACGAAAAGATATATGTGAACATGATAATAGTAAAATTATGTGAAATAATGGACTGTTTTCTTTATCCTCTCGGAAACATTCCTTTCTCTCAAGTATCAACTACATACTACACGGACCCGGATCAGCCGTTGCATAATGTGCCGGTTGACCGGTTCTGTGCAGTTTTGTCCGATGTGATCAGTAGACAAAACAACATATACTTTATTTGTCGACCTATTAAGCTGCTACTGATCAACATATATGTAGGTTGCATTTCGAATCGAAATATGAGTTAGAAAATGTACGGTACCAAATATTTATTTTAATGATTTTCAAACGTTTTCGCTCACCCCTCACCCCCCCCCCCCCTCACCGTTATCCGCAGTGCTTTCTGACCTTAATCAGTAGAAAGAATTATACAGCAGTCGCACTCATCGCTAGTCCCACCACCTCAAGGAAACGGTATCATCTTACTTGGAACCACTAATTGATTATGTTACTAGTCATCAGATATTTCGTTTAAAATATGAATTCTTGTGATATCTGACTTGATCATCCTTTCTTTACCATATATTGTATTAAATATACTCAATGCCTGCTTTACATAAGTGACTGTTTTTGTATCTATCTATCTATCTATCTATCTATCTATCTATCTATCTATCTATCTATCTATCTATCTATCTATCTACACACACAGACACACACACACATATATATATATATATACATATATATGTATATATATATATATATATATATATATATACATATATATATATATATATATATATATATATATATATATATATATATATATATATATATATATATATATATATATATAAACTCCTGAATTGCTCACCTTTGCACGTTTCACAACAGACTTCACCTAAGTCGGAACAGAACCTCTTTTTGTGATTGTAAACCTCGTAAAACTGTTTACAAATATCAGAATCTTTGCAGGAGGGTGGATTAGCAGTCGTTGAGGTAGGATTCTTTGAACCTTTTACAGTAGTGGTAGTTGATTTTGGAGTAGGAGTCTGTTTACCTTTAGCAGTAGTGGTAGTTGGTTTTGGAGTAGTTACTTCAGATGCTGCGAAAAAGATATCATATTGCTTTTGAAACTTTTAACGATGTAAATTTTAAAAGAAATTAAGAAAATGAAAACAAAAAAAAGCTGTATGTATATGCAAAACGTCTCGTGAATAAAGCTTCACTTTCTAGTCTGGCATTGCCAGTCATATCATATATTTTGTTTAATAATTTGTTATTACCAAACAATGTCTAGATGGTAAGTTTAGTTTATCGTTTTTCAGGTTATTTAGGCCTAAAACTAACCCAAATAAAAAAATTAAAAGACGGTTTTCAAATTTACTTTGAAATTTCCATGTTTGTCTTGCGGATTTAAAACTGAATACTCTGTCTGCACTTATAGTTTCCTTTATCGACACAAAGTTTTTCATTTTTTTAGAGTCTCAAAGTTATATATGTGATCAAATCATCTGGCTTTTGTATCACTGCGTTGTCTATACATAAGGATCTTAATGAAGATCTTTTATGATAAAAGTTAACACATGTATAAATATCGTCTTGAAACATACAGCATTGACCTTGAATTGCCCTCTAATAATTTCTCGGAGTCACCACATCTCACTTTTCCAACGATGTAAAATGAACCGCTAATTTCCCAGGATTTTATAGGATAATGCTTGTTAATAATATGCAAAATTTACAAATTTATATATAAAAAAATAACTAAGATTACAGAGGCATTATTACGTGCTATAAAGATTCAAATCCAGGTCAGCGCGACAACACAAACACACACACATACACACACATACACACACACACATCCACACTCATCTTTACCGCGATTGTTTAGTATGACAAAAGAAAGAGATTAAACATGCTTACGTTTTGAGACGCATTGGCCTTGAAAGCACCACTGTAAAATGCGGAAATTGACAAATATCAAATACCATTATATAGTTATACATACGCACCTACAAACTTAGACCATATACGAAATACTATCGCTGCAGAACAACAACCCACGAAATACTTCATCGGTATTAAATCTTATATTTCAAACTATAGTTGTATATCTAGTATTTACATTTATTTTTAAAAATTTTGTTTCCAAAGGCAATTAAATTAGTAATAATAATTAGAAAAATACTGAGGACTTTGTATAGCGCCGAATCTTTAGAAAATCTAATCGCTTTACAACATCTATAATGATATAACTACACTGCAGAAAAACAAAAACAGAAATTAAGAAATTGGAAAACAAAAAAGAAACATTGTTAAAACATATTAGATACAAATACATTATTAGGTTTCTAAGTTTGTTTAAGCAGTCGAAAACGTTGAGTTTTAAGAACACTCTTAAATGGAACCAATATGTCTTTGTGTCTAATGGGCAATTTGTACCACATCGCCAGGCCCTCGTTTGCGAAAGAACGTTGTCTATATGATTTAGTTTTCACAGTAGAAACTATGAGTATACGCTTGTGAGAAGAAGATAGAAAGGATCTTGCTGGTGTATATACATGGGAGAGGCCAGATAGGTATGTTGGACAGGAGTCTCTCATTAAAACATAACACAGAGAACAAATTGTTTGTTTGATTCTGTATTTAGTCCAGAGCTACTGTAGGGTACAAGGCAGTGGTAAGGTGTGCCCTCATCTAAGTTCTCTAAAGATGACCTGTGCAACTGTGTTTTGAACGTTTTGAAATTTCTGGAGTAAATATTTTGACAAACCAGAAAAAACTGAATTACAATATTTCTGTCTTGAACACACAAGTGTTTTAGTTGCATCAACTGAACATATTTGCGAATGGAACTGATGCGTCTCAGGTCAAAATATGCAGCCTCGCATATGTTCATGACATGTTGGTGCAATGTGAGAATACTGTCTAGAGTAACACCTAGATTTCGTCCTGACAGTGAGAATTTAATGTTGGTTTTGCTGATATTTATTGTCTGAAGTAAAGGATGTGAATGAGAAGGTCCTCGTGTTGTGATCAGAATAGCCTCAGTTTTGCCATCATCTATCTGCAGCTTGTTACATGTCATCCACGATTTCACATTAGACATGCACTTTCCTACTCCATTGATGGTATAATCTACTTCAGTTGGCTGGCTAGACTTGTATATTTTGATGTCATCAGCGTACAATTGTTGAGACACTCGGTGATGATAAACGACACATGAGAGTGGCTGAGTGCACAGAATGAAGATAACAGGTAAAATGAAAGATCCCTCTTTTAACTCCACAACATAGATCAACTGGACTGGAATGTATTCAATTTGCAGATACAAATTTGTGTCCTGTTGACTAGGTACGACTTGAACCACTGTAAGGCTAAATTCTGAATACCAAATACATGTTGGTGACGATGAAGCAATATATCATGGTCTATTCTGTCAAATGCTACAGACAAATCAAGGAGGGTGAAAACTGCAATTTGTCCTCTATACAAAGCAGTGAGAATGTCATTAAATAATTTCAGACGAGTAGTTTCAGTACTTTGCCAAGGGCGATATGCAGACTGTACAATGTTACAAGGACTGATTGAGTTCGAATTAGATACAAGCTGGGTTAAAACAACTTTTTCTAAGATTTTTAATATTAATGGGAGATTAGAAACTGGTCGGTAGTTCTTTAAATCGTTATAATCAAGTGTTGGTGTATCATATGCTGTCACGACTGAAATATATAAGAATATACAATAACGGTATTTAACACGTGCCTTCCAATAGCTAATGTGAACAAAACCGTATGCTTTGATATACATGTTTATACTATATTGTTTCCTCTTTCATATTTACATATTACTTCTTGTATCTATATGATATATTGCCACTTTAGATTCATTGCAATTTTGATTTGAAATATGTTTTACAGAGTTATTATCTCTAAACAAATGTGCCTCTAGCTTTAAACTTATTTTAATATTAGGTACATATATTTTCAGTGCAGATGAGTTTCAAAAATGAAGTATAGCAGTAAAATATTTATCTGTTAGGCAAAGTACCTTATCACCTGTTCCACATGGCGTGCCATCAGCAGGACCATCACGGCTACAGTATCCCTCTTTGGGGTCGAAGCAAGACAAGGATACGCATATTTTATCTGGCTTTGGAATCTGGAATGAAGTAAATAATAGTAAAGCTTAAGGTTGCCCAAGTCTTTTAACGGTATGCGCCCTCTCCTCCCATCTCTCTCTCTCTCTCTCTCTCTCTCTCTCTCTCTCTCTCTCTCTCTCTCTCTCTCTTTGGCTTTTTCGCTAAAATCTAGACATCTCGATTAGCTGAAAAAGTGTTGAATATGATATCCGTCATTACGTCGTGATAAAATTTACTTAAAAATAAGGGATAATTCTACTTACACTGCATCTATAAGACTCTAGTCCGAACCCAATCTTGCACTGCTCTTCTGCACTGTAGAGTTGACCTGGGTAAACTTTGTTGTAATCATCATAGCCATCCATGAACTTAGCTTTGTTTTTAACACAGGAACTGAAATAATGTTTAAACAAACTGTGTTGATATATATATATATATATATATATATATATATATAGAGAGAGAGAGAGAGAGAGAGAGAGAGAGAGAGAGAGAGAGAGAAAGAGAGAGACAGAGACAGACAGACAGACAGACAGACAGACAGAGACAAACAGACAGATAGAGACAGAGATAGAGAGAGAGATTGAGGGTCTGAGAGAGATGGTATTTTGTTTCGTTCGGTTCTTTACAGCATATCAACACTCGTATGATATATTGTTCTGATATGATGATGCCAGCGTTGCTAACAGGTTATGTAAACAGGCAAAAGTGTAATACATATGGTTTTATGGGAGAATATTATCTTAGGGACGACAAACATTGTCCACGCCCTTTTGAGACGTAATCTCAATGAGGGCTTTTACGAAGGTCACAACACCATAGCTGAATTGACTGGTCAACTGGAGAATTCGATCCTGCACCGTTTATGTCGTAAACGCGTGCGAAACGATAAACACTGAGAGTGAGAGAGAGAGAAAGAGACAGACAGACATACAGACAGAGATTTTATATGATGTTGTTTGGTTTGTTGCTGATCCTGTTCTATCAGTTCTTGTGCATGTATAGGACGATACACTTTAGTATAATGTATATTAAAATTTGGGAGAGCTGATTAACATCAGCTGCACTTGTATGTACTTGACGCAATTACGTTTAGTTATAAAAAAGTTTCTCTCAGTGTCACGTTTCCGTCATTTGAAAAGGAAAACGAACGTGTTGTCCAAAATATGTAATGATTTATAAATATTATTTGAATATCAATACAGTACGGACAAGCTAGTGTTGGTGACCTTGTAACTTTTGGGTATGGAGAGTAGAAAACTATGTAAATTGTAGGGTGTGGCGAGTAGAAGACAATATAAAATGTTGGATGTAGCCGGTAGAAGACCATATATATTTAGTATGCTGCGAGTAGAACACCATGCATCTGTAGGATGTGGCGGTGAAAAGGGTATTGGTAGAACAATTGGTGACGCTTTGGAGCCCTGGTTGTATCTATGGAACACTATAAGGGTCTCCAAACCTACAATGTTCCAGGTATAATAACAGAAAACATTTAGTTTAGATGCCCGTTGTTGTCTTTCCAAATGAATAGTGTTGTTACCGAAAGCGTCCGCTTACCCGGTGGTGATTCACTCTACGACCTATAGATTGTAAAGCAGAAGTGTTACCTAATGGGCTTCCGCGGTTACCATCTCATGACAGAAAACATTCTTGGGACATAATGTGACATTTTGATGAAAGGTATTTGTTTTGTGTTATTCATATCTTGTATAATTATAACAATATATCAATTGACAAACCAGACACACTACTATTAACTGCGAGATTTCATAGGAAGGGAAATTAAGGATCATATTTGTTTCAGTGAACATTATGTTTTGTAGAGATTTGTATTTTCGCAGATTATGTTGATCATTACATATTGATCGTAGGATGTCAGGATAAGCAAACACGAATGCTTTTCAAAGTCTATATTTAACCTGTACACACCACACATTATCTCTCACAGTTTAAGCTTGATATACATGGACGAAACGGTTAAGATATCTGATGTCACTTTGCAATATCTTATTGTACTACATCCATTCTTTGACATTCTAACTAAACTTAAGAGAGGCGTAGCCATTGATCAGCGTAAAGATAAAATGCAAACTCCAACGTTTGTTACTAAGTAGACCTTTAATCCTTGTATTCTGAGTCATTTAAAAATGGAGACCAGCGTCCGTTTTATTCAATTTAACTTGTCCCGCTAATTTTTCATTTGTATTGCACTTGCATACATAAAACCTGCAGAAAATGTCTCAAGTCATTCCTTATTCATTGAGTTGTCACTTTATCTAAATATACGTGTCATCAAAATGTAAAATTTCATTGCTTATGTGAAAGTAGAAAAATTATCTAGCAGCATTTTTTCTTAATCTAATCTTTTCTACAACTTCATTATTATATCGTAATCCAGGAAGAATTGTTTATATTTTCTTTTTTTCCTCAAATTTCAAACTCTGTTCGCAGATGCAATTCTGTCACTTATTTTAAAACGTCTGTCGATTTCACTATGGAAATATATTATGTAATACTTACCTTTTTGAAAGAGTTTTCTCGAAGTCGTCAATCGAACACTTGCTATATTCCCATGACTTGTGTGAGTATTCATTCACTAAATTTGGTAGATTCATCCACATGATGTTACCTCGGGGGCAACCTACGTCCTCATCATGATCAGCACCAAGACTTAATAAATAAATAAACACTTACATACATAAATACATACTGATATGTACCAATTATACGTGAAACATTCACCAATCAGTAAAGGCCCTGACAGAATCAATTATAATTATGAACAATTCACGACTCTGATAGTTTCGATTTAACTATTTCAAAGAAAACCATTTCGAACTCGATGGTTCATCTACCTGACTCTTTTGTTCAAAAAGAACCTGCTAAATCAGCTTTAACATATATGTAAAAGATTCTAAAAGCTAATGTTTTATGTTTGTTTTTTAATTTGCTTTGAAACAAATGTCATATAGATTTCTACCCATGAAAGAAATCAACGTTTGCATCACATTCAATGAGTAATTTCGGCCGTTTGAACCAATTAGCTAATACTTGATCATGTTGCACAAATTTTTGAGATACATGTTTAAAACTGAAATAAGCTTTCAGACTCCTAACTCCTGTGCATACATACATACATACATACATACATACATACATACATACATACATACATACATACATACATACATACATACATACATGCATCTTATATATATATGTGTGTGTGTGTTTGTGTGTGAGTGTGTGTCTGTGTGTGTGTGTAATTAATAAACAATCATATATTCAAAACGAAGAACATTTCAAGTGTCCACACACACACATATGCAGACATAGACTCACGAGCTCTTACACACAAACACACACACACATACATACATACATAAATACATACATACATACATACATACATACATACATACATACATACATACATACATACATACATACATACATACATACATACATACATACATACATACATACGTACGTACGTACGTACGTACGTACGTGTGTGTGTGTGTGTGTGTGTGTGTGTGTGTGTGTGTGTGTGTGTGAAATAATGAAAACTATGACGATTAACTAAAGGATTTAGGGTGAACAGTGTATAAAGTATATATGTATTTTACTTATGTGCTAGCTCATGACTGGCTACCATCATTGTGTTAAAGTAGCCCGCCTCTGTATTAAGGGAAACACCGCCATTTGAGCATACAGCGCTCAAGTAAGCAACGCCTGCAAAGAGAAGTAACACTGACTAACAAATTTCCATTTTCCTACCAAATTGGCAACCACCGAAAAGTTCGTCCTCATTTTTTCAGATAATACGCGATCTTATAAAACATCTTGTGATTGATAGTAAAGTGAATACATGTACTCAGATCAATTTCTATTGTCGGGTTTTTCAAATGGTTAGAAATGTCGTGAAATGTTGCGAACAATAATCTTCAATATTGTTTGACTAGATGTGACATGTGCAAGAAGTATTTTAACTGAGAACATCTCTGTAGATATTCCATTATTTAAGAGATCTAAGCTACTGCTAAACGAGCTATGGCAATGATATTTTTTATTCGTTCATTCCATACCTAAGCAAAGAAATGCAATTTTTATTTCAGCATAATATATTACGAATATCCACCAAAATTTAAATCTCTCAATGTATGCCATTCAGCCTTATTTGTCGTAAATTATAAGGTTGTACTATACGATTTAACATATATTCTACAAGGTCAATTTATGCCATTCCGCATCATTTGTTTTGCATTACAGGATTCGACTCTAAATTTCTACGTGTCGTCCAACATGTCAAGTAAGTTTGTAACTAAATGGGTAACTATATTTAACTACTTGTTTCAATCTTTGCGGTATACGACATAGATTTCTAGCTTTCATTTAAAATGGCCTAAATATATATATATATATATATATATATATATATATATATATATATATATATATATATATATATATATATATATATATATATATATATATATATACTACCTGTCGATTTCATAAATCTGTACCTGGTAAGAAAGAGAGTAGAATTAAGTGAAGGATACGAATGAATATATTATTTTATGTAAATTAACAAAATGCATGCACCTTTTTACATTTGTTCAGATTCAATTTATGACTCATTGAACATTATTAAACATTAAATCAGTAATAAAATTCATCCATATTGAAGAAAACTGGAAAACTTTGAAATTCTTTTGATACTTTGTCCTTTAATGTTTTATCATTTGAGATATTCCTAGTGGTCAGTGTTTCGGAAGTCCGCTATATCCGTAAGTCGATTATATCCATCGAGGGAAGGATAAAAGAAATACGAAAGTGCAAATGCATGAGTTTCGGTTCTTTGTTCTGAATGACAACAATTTCAGATGTGATTATTCTTAATGCTAAAAGTTTGATTTCGTCAAAAGTAAATGGACATTTACACGCATATATTTTGTGTAACATGCCTTGAAGAAATACATCAAATTCGTTGTTGACATGCAATTAGAATATCCTCGTTTCTTAAATAAAATTTGTCTTGAACTTAATCAGTTAAAAACTAAAGAGGAATTACAACAGGCAACTGACTAATACAGATACACGTACAATTGATTTTTTTGTCTTGAAAATGCAAAGCGCTTACCCGCTGAGCATCATAGCGTGGTCAATCTCAGACCTTGATGGTATTCCAGGGGTATTCACAACCCAATTCGTGAACGCTCGTAGGTAAGCACCATCATCTATGGACCACACTCCATTCTGTTTGACTGGTTTAACAGTTTTGGTGGGTCCGTTTTCCTCTTTCTGCACAGAATGTTTAAAATACGCCCCACGTTATATACATTGTATGATTTCTACAATATCAAATATGATTTATATATAATGATGGTGATATTAAATCATCATCGATATGGTCACTGATCGATCTGAATAATGTCTGAAGTGTTGGTTCATTGGATCTACAAACGCCGATCTTAGTTTAGAAAGCTAATGCCAAATGCTTTATATTCAACAGTATCTACTAGGCAGTGAAACAGGTATGATCCAATGTGCGTCAACGAAACGAAAAGAAGCAATTGCGATGTCATTGAATTTTAATTATTATCACTAATACATCATTTAAACCAGTAACTAGATGAGTGAAACAGTACTATTTTTTTCTCTCACTAATATATGATTTCACTATAAAGTACGGTGTGAGGAAGAAAAACAAGCGAGGTAAATGTAAATTACGTGACAATTGCGGCGATTTAGGTTTAATGCTCAAATTAAAAATAACTGTTTAAAGACAACCGATGAAAAGGTGGTTGTATTTTATGTTATAGAAGTAGATGCAAAAAAATATAAACTTTGCATATCTTAAATAAATGAGAATCTTATTATATAGTATATACTGATACTACTCATTTAAGTTAGGTTTTCAATGTCATATAAAGAACGGGCACATTTGAGTATTTGATTAATTGTATTATTTATATGTTTCTTACCTGGACTACTGTAATTGCCTTGAGAGCGATATCAATAGAGAAGGAGCGGCCTTGAATCGTTTTGTACGTGAGAGCTACCTAGAGAGGATATATATATATATATATATATATATATATATATATATATATATATATATATGTGTGTGTGTGTGTGTGTGTGTGTGTGTGTGTGTGTGTGCGTGTGATTGTGTGTCTGTGTGCGTGTGTGTGTGTGTTTGCTACGTTGTTGTCGCCTCAAGCACCAGACGGCGCAGAGAGGATTGATGATAATATATATATATATATATATATATATATGTGTGTGTGTGTGTGTGTGTGTGTGTGTGTGTGTGGTTGTATGGTTGAGTGTTTGTGTGAATGTATGTGTGGTGTGCGAAAGAGAGAGACAGAGATAGAGAGACACGGAGAGAAAGTACTGAGATCTGTTGTTTTTTCTGTTTTTCGCTTGACTGTGTCTTTGATTAACTGCCTAGAGTCCTAGAAAAATCATCAAATAAACGCTTGTAGACTTAGGAATGCACATATTCACAAACGTTAATATCATGTTTTTATTAGATATCTGGAACTCTGAGGAAAGTTGATATAAACAATCGATTAATCTTGTTCAGATATTCTTAGATTTAGAATAGAATGTGATTAAAGTGCAGCTTTTAGAAAGAAATACCTACGCCATTAATAACGTGTGAGATGTATTCTCTCACTCGGTTCATTGCGTTGTCAGTGTCTTCATCTGCTAGAGCATAAAACCTGCAAATACACAAATTATGTACCATAATTGTAGTTAACGATTCACTCGGTTCATTGAATTCTGGTTGTCATTGCTGGCTAGAGTATAAAACCTGCAAATACACAAACCATTTCATTTTTGTCTGAGTAAGAATGATAATAACCTATAATTTTTAATATATTTTTAATTTCGTTTTCTATTATGTTTTCATGGATACTCTTTCCGTCGCTGTAAATTGCTGATACAAATTTAGACGTTTATCCTACTAAATGAGAAAGACATTCCCACCGGGAACTTATCTCTCACTTCGGGCTCAAAAGATTGTGGCATGCATAGCGGTCACATCCAGTTAAACCTTGTCTACCTAGCATGTGAAGACTGGATTCAACAAAATGCGCAGATGCACCACCAGCTAGTCAACAAGAATATAGGCACGATGTGAAAGGTAGAACGTCCTGGTCATTCACAGCATTTCATTTTTGTCTGAGTAAGAATGATAATAACCTATAATTTTTAATATATTTTTAATTTCGTTTTCTATTATGTTTTCATGGATACTCTTTCCGTCGCTGTAAATTGCTGATACAAATTTAGACGTTTATCCTACTAAATGAGAAAGACATTCCCACCGGGAACTTATCTCTCACTTCGGGCTCAAAAGATTGTGGCATGCATAGCGGTCACATCCAGTTAAACCTTGTCTACCTAGCATGTGAAGACTGGATTCAACAAAATGCGCAGATGCACCACCAGCTAGTCAACAAGAATATAGGCACGATGTGAAAGGTAGAACGTCCTGGTCATTCACAGCATTCAAAACTGTATCTAGTCATCTCGACGTTGTGGTGCTGATATATCTGTTTTGGGCCAGAGAGTGAGTTCGACATGCTACGCAACTCTTCTTCACTTTAAACAAAGTTACAGCGTAATTCACTATTGTCGTCCATCTCTCCCATTACCTCACCCACAACTGTTGGCGAAAGGTAATGGTACAATGACAGCCTTTCCGCAAACCCGAAAACAGGTGGCTCGCGCACCACTGACATGGAGCATCAGTTTAGACCAGTAACCCTTTATCGACTGAGCATCCCATTTCAGGAATAAACTGCTCATCTCCCTGTCATGAGAACGGGGCTAGAAAAGGTGCCCTAAACATTACGTGCTCTATAATTCCCTAGCCAGCATACTGCGGCTGGCTGAGACCCTACGCCAACGGTCAAAACACGAAAAATAAAATGATGATTGTTCCACTCACACTCGGTGCAAGGAATTTGTCAGAGACCATGCGTGAAGACATCAGAGTACATTTGCCCTAAAAAAGAAAGTAAATGGCCAGATACAACGTGCTAGTTGCTACCTTTAGACATTCCAGGCTTGTAGGATAAAGCGAAGTCTGTGAAAAGGGCTCCGGATACATTATCATCCATAGCAGCTGAGGAAGTGAAGAGCGACGTAACGCTGGTGTCGGCTTTTCAGCGATGACAGCCTTCATTGGCAAACATCCCAAAAAAGTAAACGACAGACCCATGACCATGAAACGCATGGAAGGCAGCTATAGTTATCTGCGCTGCTGACTTATACTTTAAGAGCCGGAAAGATTGACGTCCGTATCAGATACATTACATATAGAAAACCATTTAATCCATGGAAGCTTCACACGAGACCCAAGGCCATGAATGACACCATAAGGAATTTTGTATTTGCTTATTAAAAGCTAGTCCGCAATGCAGCGTTGAAAGTTCTTAAACTCATGCACACGTGGACGGTGTACTAACGCGAGGCCAGGAATTTAAACCGCTTTTAATTCACAGGTCTCAGAGAAATCGTCGAAATCAAGTGGCAGTACAAGGTTCCATGCACCGAGGTACACGCCAAGACAGGTCTCCATTGCATCCGCACGATCTTTATGAAGTGTCAGTTACGTTGGGCGGGACAACTTTTACTTATGCAAGAGCACCGGTTGCCACGGAGACTCATATGGCGAGCTACAGCAGGGATAGTGATCCCGCGGAGCTCAAATGGAACGTTTCCTAGACAATCTGAAATCTGACAATAAAGTATTCAACATAAATGATGCTTCATGTTGGCATGCGTAGGATTAGTTTGGAGTTTCCCTTTTCAGAAAGGCTCCAAGATGAGCGAATTTCAAAGGACATCATTTGCAGAACTAAGGCAACAAGCAAGAAAAGCACGTGTCATCAACCCTTTCGAAGATTTCACGCTCATTCATTGTCCCTTATGCAAACGCATATTCCGTGCAAGGGTTGGCATCACCAGCCGCCTACGCACACAAAGAACAGAACCAGCCCATCAAACCCTCAGATTACTAAAGAGGTCCTAGTACAATCGACGGAAAAGCAACATAGTGCATAATATAATTTCATCGTAGCTCTGAGTATACATGGCATAATAAACATAGTTCTGAAGAAGAGAAAAACATTTAAACAGATATATATTTTATATACATTGCATCCCTTTAAAAGTGTTTGGTTAGAACATCAAGACAACATTTTTCCCCATAAAAAGAAACCCATGGTAATGGATGAAATGCGGGTATGAACCTTGCAACAGGCCAGCTAAAGTTGTGTAATGCTACATGTGTTTGGAAAGTCTATTGGCTTTCGTTAACATTTCATGTCTTGTTGTACCAAAAATTCAATCCGTTTATGAGTCAATCAACGGATATGTTCGAACAATAGCATATACAACATGTATCATTTATATTATATCACACAAGATGCCAAACATTATGATCAATCTTCGAAATACAGATGCCATTGTAGTCGTGGCGAATATATACCGTTTAATTCCTAATACCATACGATATCATGTTTGTTTAGGCTTCGTCTCTACATTTATAAAAGAAAACGATTTTCAATTTTACTTTTTGTAAAAGTATGCATTTGTCTCACTTTGGAATCCCTGGATTATATGACACACATGAATGAAAGCACATATTTGTCTGTAAGTAAACATTTTCAGACATTATCCTAATAAAGCAGTTTTTGAACAAAACATGTGCAATAGTTTGGGAAGACCCACATTTCTGGGATTTTTTAAAATGTCGTCGTATACCAAGAACTGATTGTGTTGGTGATTTATCAGTTCTCAAACACGGGTGCGGTTAAGTTATTTATTGAGGACCGAAACAATACATGTACTTTCTACAAAAGAAATAAAATCATTGTAACCGCCATCCACTTTTGAGAACTTTGCGACTGATGGTCGGTTCACTTTGTCGTAACAGCATTTAAGCGGACTACCATTTAAATCAACACGTTCCTGGTTATGAAAAGGTTACAGTGATGTAACCCTATTGTTATTGTTCAGATTCTGACCTGGCCTTAGCTTTGATATGAATTCAATACCCTCGTATAACTAGTCATACTAAACGACAACATGTCCTGTATTGCGATATCAAACTGTAGTATTCTTTCGTCATGGTTAAAGGTGTACTTTTTGAAAATCATTTAACTTAATTTTATGTTGCATTTGAACAGTTTAGAAACAATTGTGCAGCTTTTTGCAAGATCAATTACTGTTTCATTCAGTAAGTCTTTACGTTTCCTTTGCGTTACACCTTCAACTCAACATGAGACGATACAACTAGCGAAAGGCAAGGAAAGAAACAATGGTAACTTGCTTTTGCCAGACAGGAGGGTCCACTACAACCAGCAATTCTACTCCATATACTGTAGTGGCTCGCTTGTTATTGTCAACGTCACTTTCCCCAACATTCTGGTTATATGATGATCGCCGCAGATTCTCAAAAAGACTCTTCTTTACAGCTTCCTCCTCAGCAATACTAACTGTTTATTATAATAATAATAATAATAATAATAATAATAATAATAATAATAATAGTAATAATAATAATAATAATAATAATAATAATAATAATAATATCATCATCAAATTCATTATAACAATAAATCAGTATGTTCCATACGAGTTATTGCATTCCTCACCCTCTCCAGTCTTATCTCTCCCTACTTCACAACACCCCAATCCCTAATCTGGATAATATTACTAGTGTTGCATAAATGTAGGCATTAAATCTTGTCTCAGTGTGAAGCGAAAAGACAATTAACCACTTATTTGATGAAAATAAATCGTGTAAGCTCATGAAGTAAGTATATATGATGATATATACAATTCTTGTTTTGTTGTTCAATGTTTGTCAATAACTTAATAACTATTGAATTGTGACTTTTTAACACTGAATTCACTGCTTTAAGTTATATCATTTGCTCCACAGTCTGCAAATGGTATAATAAAACCGTCTGATCCTCCTTTAGTTCGTCAGAGACAAATATAGAAGGAATAAACCAATGCTCAAAATATCATAAACACGAGGAATCATATATATTGATTAAGCATTTTTTTTAAAATTTAATCTCACATAAAATAATTCAATACCACAATTAAACATCTAGCAACATCTTTAAAGTGAAACTTACATTTAATTGTATCGTTCGTTAGACGCATATCTTCACCAATTTCCATTTCTTCTCGAATTACGTGAGGTGTATCCTGGTACTCTCGATTCATGTAGAATGTGTCCATTTTACTAAGATCGAAAACTGGGGCAATATGGAAATAATTGTTTCCCATCCTTAAATTTCCTTCCTGTAATAATAATAATAATAATAATAATAATAATAATAATAATAATAATAATAATTATAATAGTAGTAATAATAATAATAATAATAATAATAATAATAATAATAATAATAATAATAATCTTTGACAAGATTCAAACTTCATTCCTATCGGAAGAATATGTTGAGAAATAAAACGATCATATGATAACAAACTTTTTTTACATCTCTAAACCAATATATATTACACTATTGTTTCTTCCAAAACAATTACTTGATTAAGGGAGAATTTGCGTATAACAACAGTCGGACTTACCAATGTCCTGGCACATGGGCCTTTCGCTCTCTTGACACATCGGACAGTGAAAACGGCACCGTTGTCCATGTCGTGGTAGTATTTGCTTTCCTGCCAGGAAAATATAACATGTTTTGAAATTATGGGCATTAGTTGTGAGTCTTTAAATGTAAATTGACTGGCTTGGATTATGTAAAATAGCCTTGAGAAGACCATCTTGAGTATTATAGACAATGCAAACACACACACACACATACACACACTTATAGATATAGATATATAATGTCTTACATTTGAATAATCCAGGCATTTATCTAATCTAGCTGGTAATCGTCAAAACAAAATCAGTCAAAACCTAGAACGTGAGAGAAATATGGTTTTTGTACCATTCTCACAAACTAGATTTATATTAAAGTGATGTAGGATATTAAGATGTATGTTGATTCACTCTAAGGAAAATTTGAATAAAATAATAGCTAATTTGACTTCACCTATGACATTCATCAAATAAAAGTACGATTCGGCAAGTCGCAGGGGAGGTTAACCGCCAATATTTAGATATGATAGAAGAAGAAATAGTGCGAAGATTAAATGACAGACGGAGAGAAAAATTGGTAACATTCAGGCTGTTATATTTTCAGCATGTGAGATAAATGTTTAACTGACTCATATGCTTTCGGAAATACAATCATTTGCTTATAGATTATTATATTCATTGATGAAGGCTACATAATGCTAATTTATGTTGCTGCAATTAAGAATTGTGTTGGATATATTTGGTGATAGGAAATACGCATTACGACTTCTTTAAAAAAAAGCCAATATATTTGTATTATGTGCAAGTAGATAAGACTCAAGATATAGGGAAAATAAATTCACTACTTTCTTGAATACTGTCAAGTAATTATACAAAGCTAAATTGAATACTTCACCAAAAACAATTCAGTTTTAGGGATGCTGTTAGAATCGACATCCGGTATTATAAATGGTAGTTTGAATGTGTATCCTTGACTTAAGATCTGATGCCATTCACTTACAACGTTTCCTGTGAATGGTTCTTTCACGGCTCTCATGGTTCCGTCAGGCATCTCCTTGACAACATATAAGTCGGTGTCAGCACGTATGTGTGGATTTTCTTTCAGGTGAAGGGTGATTGATCTTTTTGCACTACTCAGTTGGAACCTTAATTCTTCTGACAGACCAAGGTCTAGATGACGTTTGTGTGCGTCATTATTGAGATCTCTGAGCCATACAAACTCAGATGTTGCTGTAGAAAGAATATATATATATATATATATATATATATATATATATATATATATATATATATATATATATATATATATATATATATATATATATATATATACACACAGAAATAACATATTATCTAAACATTGCTTCACATAGAAAGTTATATTAATACAAATCCTTGAATGTTGCCGGTATTGAAATTCTGGATGCCTTTGATGATGATTGCGTTAATTTAAATTATTTTATAATGATAAAAAGCTGGATGCAACAATTTTTAAAAACTACTTTCATTAATATCCAAAATTACAAAATCTTAAAAAGTTGCTATCAAAATCCATTGATCACAACTTGACAGTTAAGCAGGAGGATAAAAATATGAATTTGCGAAATCAAAACAATTGAATTTTTGACAAAGATTATTTGTAATTTGTAGAGACAAAACATTGCTAGCCAAGAAACTTGGATACAATTTTTAAATAAAAAGTAAAGAAGTGAAGTGTGGTCTAAACTTTAAATATTTACTCTGTGGATACACTAATGACCTCTTTTACCTGTACATTAATTCATGTACTAATTGTAATTAATAACATTTTGAAAAGAATTATTGCATGTTATGTAAAACTGTGAATGAACATAATGAACATATATTCTACGACTGGGATGTTACTTCGTTGCTTTGAAACTCTTTTACAAAATGTATGCACCTTTTACAAAATATTGTTAATTCCTACAAGAGAAAAAAAATTTCAGAAGTTAAAAATTGGTCAATTTCATGACATCTGATTCCATTAATACTGAGTTTACCATACGAAATTCGTCCATTTATGTTTCTCAGAAAATAATTGAAGCATATCTGAAATCTGAAAAATATGCTACTAAGTAAGACCATCTATTCTTTAAACATGGACCTCAAAAGTACACTTGTGACTTGTACAAATCAAAAATGAAGAGATCATACTGTAATGTTTGAGGTCTATTTCACCTATACACTATTATGTGTGTAGCCTATCCAATTTGTGTCGAATGAGATTGCGTGCAATATGCATGTATGCATGTGTGACTTTTCCTCTTTTGTGTCTTATGTTTTGTGCCTGGAATAATTTATGACCAGAAATGTTTTCATTGCATGGTGAATATATCGCGCCCCAGCTGTCATAATATTACGGAATAAATACACGATTAATAATATATCCAAACGAGTCAAACCCATCCCCTCACCCCCGCCAAAAAAAACAATACAAGAAAGAAAACTAAACAAACAAATAAATCTAGTCTGAACAAAATATGCCCAACAAGAAAGGATGGAGAAATGTCGACGGGAGGTACACACGTTTCCATAAAACACCATCTTTCTATACATCCATTCACACACACACACACACACACACACACACACACACACACACACACACACACACAAGGAAAAAGACAATTTTGCCTGATAAATGTTTGACTATTTTTCGTCGTGCATGCGTACAACGTTATCCTAGGTAAACAAGCGTTTCTAGAAATCCATTCACACACACACACACAAACACACACACAAACACACACACACACACATATATATATATATATAAATATATATATATATATATATATATATATATATATATATATATATATATATATATATATATATATATATATATATATATATATATATATATATATATATATATATACATATATATATATATGTGTGTGTGTGTGTGTGTGTGTGTGTGTGTGTGTGTGTGTGTGTGGTCTTAGACAGAATTACAAGGAAAAAAACTTTTGGTACGCCTGATACATTTTTTACTATTTTTTGTCGTGCATGCGTACGACGTTATCTAGAATGAACAAGTGTTTATCCCTGTAAATAACGAAACCAACATGTCTTGATCCATGAAGGTGCGAGCGGCCGATACAAGGGACGTGGTAAAACTGTGCGGCTTATCAGAGTACGAGTCGAATGACTGTACAAGAGTCAAGTAGCATATGATTGGTCCAATAGTTGTTTTAATTGGTACTTTTTATTTACATGGAATTATTTTAACTCTTAGTTGCATTCCAGGAGATTTGTGAATCTCAAGGTGCAGAACATTTGAAATGCAATTTGCAAAATATAAATAAAGTAAAGTAGTACTTGGTACGAAAAACAACAAAACTTACCGGCGTCCAGTACAACGAAAGTACAAAACAGTACGATGAAACGATACTCGTTCATTTTTGGTACGTTATACATGCAACCCCATCGACAGCAAATAATTTTTTTCGTGCATAAGCGTTCCTTATGTAGATACCAAACTCAAAAACAAATCCGCTTATTAGCTGATTAAACGTGTAAACAGCAGATTATGATGCAATAAAAAAGATATGATTTTATTCTTAAAATTATCCTCTTTAATCGGAGAAATAAGAACTATAATAGGTAACATTCACGATGATATAAGAACCAAAGGATGAGAATTTGGTAGATAAAACTATACTTACCTTTATACCTGTCATGACAAGCGGAGTGTATTACGTCTTCATTACGATTCTTCATCTTAAGACGAGAATCTATAATCGCCTGAACTTTGTGAATATTGCATGTGGGATGATAAGATTATCGGTACGTTGGTATAATATATAACCGTACTGAGTTAGATATAAGATATTATTTCTGTACGAAAGTTTTAATTGTGTTGTGCATTTCTTTACAATAAATAATACTTATTCACATTTATTTTATGTATTATTCACGTATCATTATGGATATTTACACATATATAAACAATAGTCATCCTTTTGATCAGCTTAGGCTAAAGACTATGAATGGGATTTAATGGATTAACACACAACCGATTTCTTTCGTATGCACAAAACTTTATGCTCATGGCGAGATCTCGCGAAATTCGTATATAATGTGAATTATGGACTTTAATCTGTGATTATCCGGATTATATTTTTGAATCATGTTCTATTACAATTAGCAGCACTATGATTTCTTTGATTTAATAAAATAGAACCAAATATTACTTTTGACTTACTAAAGAATGTCGTCTTTGCATCTTATCAAGGGTTTTCCTTAGAGTCATCAGTGTCATCAGCATGTTCGTTGGCGTCGTTAATACTATTTGTATTTCTTGTTAAAAAATTTAGTACTGTTCTATTTAATTGAGTTATTAGGATATTAATGAATAATGAACTCAACAATCGCTAAAGCAATCATTGTAACAATTAGCTTCGTTATATAAAAAACAGACTAAAACTTCATCAGATGTTTTTTTTTTAATTGTAAAGGTGACTTTCTTCAAATTAACGTGTTGAAAAATGATGGTAAAAAATTTTAAAAAAAATTTACACAATGTTTTGATTCAAAACAATTTATAATATTGAACGCAGTCTAAAAACAAAAAAAAGTATAGGCTTTGCATTTTATTAAAAAATGTCATTTATTCTCTTTAAAATGCATGTTTGTCTTTTTAAATGCATATTTTAAATTAATTTGTCACATATGTTTGATATGCAATTATAACGAAATGTTCTTGGTTACACTAGGATGGTATATTGGTGAGAATATATCTTCATCGGTGACGGGTAAACTTTAAATTAAACTTCATCACTATTTACATTGTAATACAGATATGGTCAAGTGCAGAGAACAGAAGTAACAAATTGCGATGACCCAAGGAATGGTACGATAGTGTAATAAGGGTACAACCATTTTCGCTCGCAATATCGCATATTTATTATTAACGAAACTATGTAATATAAACATTCCTTTTCATGTTTGGTCTACTGTATCCTTTGTCTTTTCTCTGTTTCCTTTTTATGTTTGGATAATGAGGTTGCTTTCGTTTCCAACGTTCCGATTCGGACCATGCTGCGGGTCACACGTATCATCTGATAGATACATTAAGGATCCACCAAGAACGATTATTTTATAATGTGACTTGTAAGCCACTTCCAGATGAAAAAGAGGTGGCCCTATCTTCAGAAACAGAATTATGTACAATTAATTTACATTACTGACAAAAACAATTGTATTCAAGATAACTTATAAGATTGTTGACATCCTGCGTACAGAAATTTAAATGTAATTCGGAAATGAGCTACACAGAATGGCATATGAGAGGTAATCTGATTTAGTCATATTAAAAGAAATAATACCTACCAAAACGGTTTACGTAGATTAAGTGAATGACCAAAGGCAGACTGATGTTTGTGGCTTGCACATTAATTAAAAAGAGAAAGACACTCGTAAACACACTGATATAGTAATGAGAAATATTGTTTCACACTAGGTTTGGACATGAGAACCGAAAACAATAAATGGATATTTTAACATAAATATTTACAAAGTAATAATATGCACGTGAATAATTGGAAAGTATTTTGCCAAGAGAAAGTGCATGATATACCGGAAACGATAACAAAATTGAATAATCTTGAATATAAGCAGAGATAGTCATTTATTTTAGAAAGACTTTATACAATTCTGGAAACATTTTGTACTCACAATTACCAAAGTTAATAGATTATTAAATCAGAATTGATCGCCTATAAGGAAACACGAGTGAACCAATACGAACTGACTAAACGCAAAATTTTGTGGATATATCTGTGGGTGGAATAGTGGTCAGGAACGGTGTTGTATCCAACATCAAGCATCGATAATCAGTAAATGTGCCTCAATTACTGGTACAGATTACCATTATAGTCAAGGTGTACTAATCTGACATGACTCACTCAAAAGGATCTATTTATCGAAGACATATCTAACAGATCAAGGATATTAAAATTTAATGATGAAAGATATTACCATCCATATGGGCACACGGATGTGCCATACACAGGTACAGAAAAAAATGAAGCGCATGGTCGACTAGGCAATTTTTCAGGATCCTGTTAATGCAGTGAAATATTTCTTTCATTCTTCAATCGCCTTACACATTTAATTATCACACACACAACGCCTCATTGTTAGTTTGTAAAGTCATCTTGATATGATTGATTTATGATATCCTCTATGGCTGGAAAATTGCAAAACGCAGTCAAAATATTGCCAAACTATCCCTGAAACTCCAACACAAATGTGACAATTCGCTGTTACACATCTAATGGGATAAAATATTGAATTTTGCTGACAAGTAAACTGGCCTTACAGACTTGAGGTACCAGTAGTGAAATAGAACATATGCATTAAAAGATTTCATAGTCACTACAATCTGAATAAAACAAGTAATGAAGAAAAAAAATCAGCCATATTCATGGAATCTCACTTTAAGATCAGCTAATTAAACGTTCTAAATGGTTTTTTATGACTGTCCTATTTCAACGTTTAAATCCGACCTATAAATGTTAATGCAATGATCGTTTTTAAACTAATTTAGATGTTAATGTTTTACCACAGGACAGAAGAGTTGCAACTCCAGGACGAGGACAATTACATATTAAATGGCTGGAACGCTAAAGATGAATGAATGAAAGTTACAAAGTATACAGTCGTGAACGTGGTTTTGAGTCTTTAGAGAATTGGTTAACAGCTTCAAATATTTCCATTAAGTAAATATATTGCCAGACAGTTACGCCACTGGAGACTCCTGAAGAAAACCATAGGTACTAGCATCCAAAAACAGGTATGCCTTGTGTAGAAAAAACATTATCTCTTACTTGTTTCTGCTGTTGTAGTGTTTAAGGGCATTTTTCTGGAGAAGATCGGCTATAGATGACGACAAGTATAATTGATGGAAGAAGAACCCTGTAAACCTTGTAAAGACCCTCTTACCCATTAGAATCTTCTTGAAAGCTTTCTCATATAAATGAGACGCAGACAGAGGTGACACTTTACTTACACAAGATATGTTGCCTAGGTTGTATAGTATAAATAAAAGTAATTTTCGCAATAGGATATTTGTAAATTACATAGTTTTCGGGCAAATTGTACATCAACACTTTCAAGTAATGATTATTTACAAAACAATTTCACGCAAACTAATACATCAATTGTTTTTAGAGATGGTCCAAGGATGGTACAGCTTTTAAAGGCATGGTTGGTTAAATTCTGTGCATTGTTCCTTGACTGACAGCATTTATAAATTAAGTTGCTTTGTTTGTTTACAAGCCAATAATTTCCTTGTGTACTGTTTTATTTATTTGGATCACAATGTATATATAACTGAAGTATAAGCCTAGATAGGGTAGGATTGTATTTTCACAGAAAATGGGAGGGAATTTATTACAAAGGTGTCTTCTATTACAATGGCTACACTATACAAATTAATTGCATCAGTGATAATAGCGTGTACATCCAAGTATATGAGCTGCACTTGTGTTGCAGCCAGTGAAAAACCAATCAGATCGATGCAAATTGATTGCATCAGTGTGATAGATCAATGCAAATTGATTGCATCAGTGTGATAGATCAATGCAAATTGATTGCATCAGTGATAGATCAAAGCAAATTGATTGCATTAGTGATAGATTGATGCAAATTGATTCCATTAGTGATAGATTAATGCAAATTGACTGCTTCAGTGATATATCAATGCAAATTGATTGCATCAGTGACAGATTAATGCAAATTGACTGCATCAGTGATAGATCAATGCAAATTGATTGCATTAGTGATAGATTAATGCAAATTGATTGCATTAGTGATAGATTAATGCAAATTGACTGCATCAGTGATAGATCAATGCAAATTGATTGCATTAGTGATAGATTAATGCAAATTGATTGCATTAGTGATAGATTAATGCAAGTTGACTGCATCAGTGATATATCAATGCAAATTGATTGCACCAGTGATAGATTAATGCAAATTGACTGCATCGGTGATAGATCAATGCAAATTGATTGTTATTTCCTCATTATAAATAGTTTCAAAATAAACGCATGTAAATCAATTTAGCATATAAAAGGTGTCAACTGTACAATAAAAATTCATTTGCAGGAATGATTGGAATATATGCGTCACCTGTACATATATTCATCGGGGCCCCGAGTGGTCTAAAGCGCTCTCCGTTACGGATCACTGCCATCTCACCTCTGTCTGCGTGGGTTCGAGACTTAAATTCGGCTAATGTAGTTATGTGAGAAAGCTTGCCAGAAGCTTCTCGTGGGTCAGTGGCTCTTTCCTGATGTTTCCCGGTTTCTTCCTTCTCCACCAATAATACTGGCCGCCATGTATAGCCTATCGTGTGCTGAAATATGGCGTTAAACCTTACAACAACGACAACAACAACAGTTATTCATCCCAAGTTTAAATTGCTGATACATGTACATATTATGTAAAATGTATATTTTAGTTTGCATTTATAGAAGAATGAAGAAGTTTAAAGTAAATGTGATGCCATACATGTCAATACTACTAAAGAATAATGAAGTCTCAAGTAAATGTGATACCATACTTGTCAATACTACTATGGAAGGATAAAGTCTCAAGCCTTACTCATTTTCTTTGTGTCATGTAATTTATATTTCCTATAGAAATGTTTTAGGCAAGAACGCAAGTAATCCACTGAGCATTTGCAGCTGAAGCAACTTAAGGGTCCTGCCACTTTACACGTAAATGACATTTAAAGAAGAACCAGCACGCAAATTGTCTCACCTTGACAACAAGATGAAATGGATTAGATCACATGTCAGATATCTGACTTGGCATCATGATGATTTATTTATTTCTAAGTAGTTTGAATTTCATCTCTCTGAAAATAAGGTTTCTATATAGTGTCGATTTAATCTCTCTGATTAGTAACCTTCTGAGTTGGATGATGTTCTCCTGTAATCTGATAAATATATTTATATAAGCTTCATCTTTTTTGGAGAATATATCACTTTAGTACATGCCAATTGTTTTCCTTTCGCTTTCTCGCTGTGTAATTTAAATTTCTTTTCAATGTTTACACACTTACGTCATTTGCAATATCCCTATCTTACACATTTTAACTTCATGTACGTACATCATACTTTTTCTAGAACTAAGCGAAAGCAATTTTATCTTTTCATATCTCTGGAACAAGGCAGGAAAGATAAATTAGTTTTCACGATCTACAGTAGTTTCTTGGTGACATCAAGGCTTATAAGGACATACGCGATTGTACCAGCCATACATGACGAAGATTGGTTTATATTACCAAACTGAGATATTGCACCTCAAAGACACGGCATAGGTATTCATGAGAGAAATCAGCGCTATTGTTCATTAAGGCAGAGACTCGATTGAAAATTCATATTATAATGTTGCTGTTTGTGTTATAAAATTCAGAATGATTGTACTGTTGATATAAAACATGGTATTGGTCCTATCAAAATGTTAAATTTACGTTCGCTATTATTTGTATTAACAGCAACATGATTACCTGCCACAATAAAAGTGGAACTTGGCACCTGATGGTGTTTTTTGCGTGTTTACACCTATATAAAATGAGCAGAAATTACAGTGAGCTATCTTGCAAAATTACAGTGAGCTATCTTGCCTCACTAAACTTTGGAAAATATTATAGATTGTAATTACCCAAACTACCTTTAGTTTCACATTTCATCTGTCAACTTTGCTGCTGAAAATTTGTCAGTTTAAAGATAAAATCTATATAAAAATTTAAATGTAATTGTTAATTACATTTCCATTAAAATTAAATTCTCAATGATTTTAAATTTCAAAACATATTTTCAGACAGGCGTCATCTTAAGTTACAAGTAAAACTTTCTGCATTGGAAAGGTGCTATAACAAAACGAAGAAAGGGCAAATGTAGTTTTTGTTCTTCTCAAGAGCAATTGGGCCAAAGCTTTCACCTTGTGGAACGCCAGTACTACCCGTTCGTCAGTGAAACGTGGCATAGAAAACAAATTTGTGTTTGATTCTGGATCGAATGGATAGCCAGTGTAGAGTACAGATAGTAATAGGGGTATTCTAAATATGACCTAAACAGCTGTTTTGAACGTTTTGAAGTTTTCTTAGTAGATATTGAGAAGAACCAGACAGAATTGAGTTACAATAGTCCAATCTTGAAAGTACATATGAACACATAAGTGTTTTAGTAGCATTCACTGATATATTTGCTAAAAGCGCTGATGCGGCTCAGCTCGAGATATATAGCCTTGGACAAAACCTATCCCAAGGAACCCGAGATAGGCAGACTCGTGGTAGTGAGGCCGATTTCAGAGACAATATAACTAATAGTAAAAGCAAATAGAAACATGCATGATAGTATATTTAGCATATAATAATAGAAAAAACACGTATAAAATAATTGAAATACGTTCTTAGTATTATGGAGAAATCCACTTCCATCCTAAATTAATATTTTCGTCCCTACGCGGGTATAAATGTTAAAGATAATCTCATAACAATCCACCTTGATTCATATATGCATACGTTCCACTTTCTCTTGCGCAATCGTACATAAAACAGGCCATCGAACAAATACTGGAATAAAATAATTAATATCAGTAGGAAAAATTCGTTTCCACGTATCGTAATGCACGATTGCTTTTTAATATTTAAATAAAATAAATGAGGTGGACACAATGACAACCTAGTAATCAACACAAACAGTTCAAACAGCGGACGTTGGATGCAAGATTTGTCTGAATGACCCAAATACACCTGAAGAAATATTACAATTTGTAAACAATCTAAAAAGTATTAAAGCATGCTCGATTGATAAAATATTACATTTTGTACGATAATACTGAATTGTGGCTTCGATGATTTTACTAAAAGTGATATTGTGCCATTGTATTAAATAAACATGTCAAAAAACGATACTATTATGTCAAACGAAAGATCATTGACTTACTTTTCCTCTGTTGGCAAACATTGTACAGATATATTAAATTTAAGATTGTTCAAATTCCATGCTAATAATAAATCACTTTCTGAGATTAAACCTGTGTTCGACAATATACAACATCTTATATGTGTACAGTCTTACTGTGTTTCTTAAACATTGCAAAAGTAAGCTTTGTTTGTAATGTTGTGGATTTGAAAAGTGCGCTTGATATTTTATGACATTGTTCTCATATGCTGTTACGTACCATTGCCACTGGTATCATATCTGCTTCTTGAAATTTATCTTGTGATTGTATCAGGTGTATAGATTTATTTTGCCATATATAGCATTACGATTTTATATCAGCACATACCTGGATTGACATGAGGTATACTAGTACTATTAATATTTGAGTCTTTGCATTGTATGATTAGCTTTATAATGATAACAAATGGGCGATATACCAATTGGGTTCAAATATCATAAATTTAGGATCATAATGAATTTCTACCCAATGTGTACAGACAAACATGTTTTGTTTTGTTTGAGATTTTTGGGCAAACATTCTCTGCTAACTATCCTCAAATATTGTTCTTTTTTGTCTGTATGTACATTATCTAACGTGCCAGTCGGTGAGGTTCTGTCTCTTTGGAGCGCTGTCCCCAGTAAAGAAATATATTATTTTGTGAGTAAAATAATGAAACAGTATACCTGTATATGTATTATTACCGAAAAGCAATACATTAAAAAGTCCCTGTCTGTACCATTAGTAAACAATTGGGTAATTCTACTTCAAAATAAAATCATCGAGACATTTTAACACGAAAACAATATTACAAGAAGCCGCAGCTATATTCCTTTAATACCAATGAAACATGGTACGAGCCTTAAGATGGATTAGTTTATTACATTTCACTAATATTAAACCAGTTTTCCTGTAGAAAAAAATAAATATGCATTATTTCTCGATCACTTTCAGCCGATGATCCATTCATCTTCTCAATCTGATTAGTCTGCCCTAATTCCTATTGACGAGGACGGTCTAATAAAACCTTTGAAACAGTTAATTGATCAACTGACATTTAATATGACTGTAGCTCATTTAACGTTTAGTATTTGTTTGGATTGTTGCATCTCGGTTATCGCGAAATAAATAACACAACGAAGCGAAATGACTCTTAGTAGAATCAGCAAAAAGATAAATTTCTTTATCAAAGTTAAAAGTTAAAATTTGAGAGGGACCTACATTATTGTCAATTGATACCATAATAATCCTAATCATATTATCATAAGTCCAAACTCAGAGAATATCTTGAAAGAATTGTAACACTCTTCAATGTGTTGATGCACTAATATTTTAGAATATCATTGTTACGTCAACGATCATGATGTATCCCAATGATATAATCCATATCTCTAAATGCAATTACACCAATTACAAAATTTGTACGTTCAAAATGTCATGGAGTACATTGTAATTCCAATGAAAACGTTTTAAGTACATGCTTCCTCTCAACTTATATATGAACTCTAACGACTGCACTTAAAACAGAAATTATTAATGTTGCTTACCATATCCGTTAAATATTAATATACTAATTTTACTTGAACTAAGACAAAATAAAATACCAAGGAGTTGGGTCACAGATTTGTTTCAAGATTAATATTTTTAAAAATATGGTTAGGCATTATATTGAAACCGAAGCAAACATCGTTTCAAAAATTAACTAAAGTCAGATAGACATAAAGCTCGGATAATAAAATTGTAAAGTCGACCAGAAGGAATCCATCAGTCACAAGGATCAAGCAGGCAATATACTATATAACGAGTTCATTCGTTGCTAATATCACATTATGTTCATTCTCAATCTTGAAATATTTTCCCATATCACTTCCCATCAACATATCTCTATCTTTCTCTCTCGTTGTGTCTAAAATATTTATATAAGATGTGTTGTTACTGAGAAGTGAGAGTGAAGGTGTATGTAAAGAATACAATCCGATATTTTACTTCATATCTTTAAAACCGACATTATTGTTTATATTGTCTCATCGCTGAAAAAAAGCAGATCCTCGAATTAGCATATTCAGAATTCCATAAAATCCTTTGATAGAGACAGCAATAGACAGAAACACATTAATATAGACAGAAGCAGATGGAACGTGAACGTATCCGAAAAAGACTTATTTCGCAAATTCTTTTGCAACAAATGCTTTTGAAATGAAATCTTTATTCATACACAAAACATTAGCATGCACATCAAACTCTGTTCATTCGATTTTATACAGAAAAGATGTTTGTTTAAAAGAAAAAAGAGTAACGTAACATGTACATCGAGATGAGTATGTCAGTCATTAAACGTAGCAATACTTCATTGGTTCTGAAAAGAAAAAAATACATGAATATAATGGTTTTACAAAAGTTGCTTGTCTCAAAAGAGTGTTCAAAGTTAAATTGATAAAATTGACAGACATCATTGAATCATAACTTTCCATTTGAGGAAATTATAATAATCACTTATCGGTGATGTATATTTATCTATCTAAGGATCAAGTAGTATGAATGATAAACTAGATATAATTGTTTTAATGATATTAATAATAAACAATAATAAGGACTTTGTATAGCGCCTTATATTAGGAAGCTCTAAGCGCTTTACAGCAATTATAATGATATGAATACATACAACAAACCAAACACCATGCAATTAGAAAACATAACAAATGTTGATATTATTCAAGGTATGAAACAGTATTAGGTCTTTAAGTTTGTTTTTCCAGTCTAAGATCTACGATTTAAATACTATATTATCGTTAATGCAAATCGAAGTTTGAAATGCATGAGCAATAATCTGCAAACTGCTATGTATCATAGTCGACTGAGTTTCATGCATTATGTGCCAGAAAAATTATACTCTAATTTGAGAGCAAATTACGCGCTTATAGAATTAATCGTTAAATAAATGTTTGCAAACGTGAGGATGAATTATTCGGAAATCTACAGTACAGTTAATACCTCATTAATACCTCAGTAATTGCTCATCCTTGTTACTCAGAAACCGTTTTAGAGCAGGCCATGCAGCAATTTTGGGATCATTTAGTATAGAATTTTGATTTCGATGAATAGAACGAGCGAAGGTCAGCACAAGTTCAATCCATGTAACCTGTATCTTCGCATTTACTCTCTTCTATATAAAACAAAATGATAGATATAACTTACAAATAAAAAAGACACAAACTAAACGAAACAGAGGATTGAACTGCGTACAAATAAAAGAAAATAGAAGTTAATGGAATATCTTTCTTGATTTATGTACATGAAATTCATGCTGAATACATTGAAAGTAAAGCCAAAATGAAATGTAGATGCTTGATAATAGTAAAATTGTGTGAAATGATGGATTGTTTTTCTCTTTCTTTTCGACAACAACTATTCCTCCCAGGTATCAAATGCAAACTACACAAATCCGTCTCTGCTGTCGCATAATGCGCCGGTAGACAAGGGTCTGTTCAGTTTGTAAGATGTGATCAGTAGGCTAAACAACATATACCTGATTTGTAGACATATTGTGTTACAACAGAGAAACGTATAAGTTGATTACATTTCGATTCAAATTATAACAAGTTAGTATATAAGGTAAGACCTATTTTTTCCAGTGATTCCCAAAGGTTTTCGCCCTTCCTTCCCCCCCACGCCGTTATCCGCAGTGCCCTCCTACCTTACTCAATAGAAAGCATTATTCCGCATTCGCGCCCCTCGCTAATCTCACCACCCAAAGGAGGCGGTACCATCATCTTTCTAAATAAATGATTTATTATTTTATTAATCATCAGATATTTCCTTTATAATATAAATTCTTGTGATCTCCGACTTGATCATCATTTTTTCAAATATATTTTATATAAATATCCTCAATGTCTGTTTTATATACGTGTATGTTTGAGTCTCTCTCTCTCTCTCTCTCTCTCTCTCTCTCTCTCTCTCTCTCTCTCTTTATTATAATATATATATATATATATATATATATATATATATATATATATATATATATATATATATATATATATATATATATATATATATATTATTTTTACCTCCTCAACCTTTACACGTTTCACAACAGACTGCACATAAGTCGGAACAGAATCTCTTTTGCTTGTTAACCTCGTACAACTGTTTGCAAACATCGGAATCTTTGCAGGAGGGCGCACTCGTCGAAGAAGGAGTCTTTGCACCCTTAACAGTAGTGGTAGTTGATATTGAAGTAGGAGTCTTTTTACCATTAACAGTAGTGGTAGTTGGTTTTGGAGTAGGAGTCTTTTTACCATTAACAGTAGAAAAAGTAAGACATGGAATGTCCTTGCTTTGAAGAAGAATATTGATGCTAATAAGTTTGTAAAAATATTCCCAGCCTTTAATAGCAGGTAAATATAGCACAATAAAGGTACTAATGTCAGTAATCTAATTTCAGTAATCTAAGATCGTGCAGGTCAGGAGAGCATTGAGAAAAAGTTTACATAGTTATGCACTGACTAGAAGGCACATTATCACTCATATACAGTTCTCAAAAGTTGAACTAGAAGTCAGCATTTCAGACCTGTCTGCATTTTATTTGGCCTTCTAGCGTTGAATAGATGAATTAAGTAATCAGCTGATACACGTATCGTAATGAAGGGCACAATGAATATGTATTTACAACCCCAATTTATTGCAATACACGTTTCTAATTATTCGAACATATTACATTTTATTCCAAGATAACTTGGTACAACTGGCCCTAGTATATGTAACATATTACACATGAACAAATATCCACATATGCAAAATACAAATACAATATCTTATATTTGTACAGTCTTAATGAGTTTTTAAAGATTGCAAAAATACGCTTAGTGTGTAATGTTGTGGATTTGAAATTTGCGCTTGATAATATATGCAAATTTTCTTACATGCCATCAAATATCATACGTTCCATTGCCACTCATATGATATCTGCCCTTCAAAGTTTATCTGATACTTGTATTATGTGTATCGATTTATTTTACCGTACACGGCATTACGATTTCATATAAGTACATACCTGAATTGACATGATGTATATTTGTAATACTAATAACTGAGTCTTTACTTTGTATGCCCAACGTTAAAATAATTCCAAATGGCGGTAGGCCAATTGGGTTAAACTATGATAATTTTAGGATCATAATAAATTTTCTCCCAATCTGTGCATTACCTTTAAAATTGTCTACTATGACAGGCATGTTTCGTTTTGATTGATATTTCTGGGGGAACCTTTTCTGCTAACTATCCTCAATAAATTTACCGAGGGTGGATATTACTATGTTTTACTCTATCTAAAATTAGTATATACATTTTGTGAGGAAAATGATGAAACAGTTATACTTTTATATTTCCTATTACCTTAAAGCAATAAATTACTAAGTTTTTGTCTGTACCATTAGTAAAATATTTGGTAATTCTACCTAATAAACTAATCAAGACATTTTAACACGAAACCAATATTACAAGACGCTGAAGCTCAGCTTCTTTTATACCGCTAAAACAAAGCGCGATCATTAGGATAGTTTAGTTCATTACATTTCAATAAATACTGAAGCAGTTTTAGAACTTCCTGTGAAAGAAAATAAAACATCCACTGCTTCATGATCACATTGAGCCGATGATCCATTCTTCTTCTGGATCTGATTAACCTAATTTGTATTGACGAGGACGGTCTAGTAAAATCTTCGCAACAGTTAATTGATCTACTGACATTGAGTATTACTGTAGCTCATTTAAAGTTTCTGTGTTTAGTATTTGTTTGGGTTGTTGCAACTCTGTTAGCTTGAAATACGTAACACAAAGAAGAGAAATGATCCTTAGTAAAATCAAAAAATAAAGTTATATATTTAAGTTAAAAAGTTACAATTTCAGAGGAAAGTACTTTATTGTCAATTTAATACATATCTTTAAATATAAATATACTAATTTTAGTTGCACTAAGACAAAACAAAATGCCTAGGAGGTGGGTTACAGGTTCTCTTCTAGATTAATTACAATTTTCAAAATATGCTTATGCGTTTTGTTGAAATCAAAGCAAACGTCTTTTTAAAACATAATTGAGGTCAGGTAGACATAACCCTCGGCCAGTAAAATAGTCCGGTCGGACAGAATCAATCCATCAATCACAACGATCAAGATGGCAATATAATATATAGCGAATTACATTGGTTGCGAATTTCACATTATGTTCATTCTCTATCTTTAATTATGTCCTCATGTCACTTACCATCCACATGCCTCGATCGTTATCTCTCGTTGTGTCTAAAGTATTAGTATAAGTTGTAATCTTACTGAGAGTTGAGAATAAAGGTGTATCGATATAATCTTTGAGACCGAGAGTATTGTTTATATTGTCTCAACGCTTAGACATAAAGTCGCTCCTCAAATCAGAGTATTTTCCAATCCATGTAATCCTTTGAGATAGAGAGATGAAGACAGAAATGCATTCATATAGACAGAAGCAGATGGAATGTAAACGTATCCAAAAATAAGAGTTCTTGTGCAACAAATGGTTTTCAAAGGAAATATTTATTCATACACAATACATTAGCATGACGTAAAAGTCTCAGTTCATTCAAACTTTTACAGAAACGATGTTTGTTTAAAAGACAAAGACTAAAATAGAAGGTACATCGAGAAGAGTATGTCAGTCAATTACCGTAGGAATACTTCATTGGTTCTGAAAAGAAAAGACAATTGCATTTAATGGTTTTACAAAAGTGGTTTGACTCAAAAGAATGTTCAACTTGATACTTTTTTCATACAACATTGTTGCATAACTTTCTTTCTGAGGAAATTGTAATAATCACATATGTTTAATGTATAGATAATGGGATATAGTAATACAAATAATACAGTATAGAGAATTTTTTAGTGACATTAATAATAAAAAAAAATGAGGACATTTAATTGTGCCAAATCTTTAGAAGCTCTAAGCGCTTTACAACATCTATAATGCTATGACTACATAAAACAAATAACACATGAAACCGCATGACATTATAAAACATAAAACCATGCTGAAAATATTTAAGTTAGGAAGCATTATTAGGTCTTAAAATGTGTTCTTGCAGTCCTTAAAGGTGAGTTTTAAGGGCAACTTTGAAAGACATCACTGTGACCTTGTGTCGAATTTCCATGGGCAATTAGTTCCACGTTGCTGTGCCTTTATATGCAAAATAATGTTGTCCATATAACTTAGTTGTCAAAGTTGGAATAATGATCATACGAGAGTCAGAAGAGGACGGTAAGTATCCTGCTGGTGTGTATGCCTGGGTTAGGCCAGATTGTATTGTTGGACCGGAGTCTGTCAGTACTGAACACAAATTTTTTATTCTGGATTGAATGCATAGCCAGTGTAGGGTACAGTGTAGTTGGGAGGTGTGCTCCGATCGTGAGACCGCGCATGTGGCCTAGTGGTTAAATGGTTAAAGCGTCCTCTTCAGATGCTGAAGGTCGCAGGTTCGAACCCCGGCCGTATCATACCAAAGACTTATAAAATTGGTTCTAGCAGCTGCTTCGCTTGGCGCTCAACATTAAGAAGTTATTGTTAGGACTCGTCTGCCTGGTGTCAGGATAATGTGAATGGGTGGGACTTGAATCTACATGTCTGTGTCATGATGCCACAGTGCTACACATCAGTGTAAACTGCCATAATGAAGATATCACAGCTATAATACTGAACATATTTTAAAGCTATGTAAAAGATATAACATACACACAGCGATATTAAAATTTTACTCGAAAAGAACTAACCGCATAATATCCGCATCATTTATTTGATACTTATTAAATGAACGAGTACAGAGAATCACGTTGAGTATTATGACGTGCACGAATTGTGCAAACATGATATAAACGAGGTAATTTATCCATAGCACGTCCACTCAATGTATGCTAAACAATGCCTGTATATCGAATACTAAAAGGTCCAAATAACCAATGCATGTTAACACATCGTGCCATTCTGACAGAGTAATATTCGTTGTCATAACCTTCAGAGAGAAATAAATCAGTGAATACTTAATACTCTCTAGTGTCATAGTCCAACAAATCAATATTAAATCACATAACCAGACAACTATTGGGTATATTTAGCTGATGTTGACTTTTATAACGTCTCTAACTAAAACAAATTATAATTTCTCTGTACGTGTACATATTAAAGGATGCCTTGTTCAAAGACATTTTTGAGTGTCACCATATTGTGTTTAATGTTTCACATCTTAGAATTTAAGTCTGTATGGATCATCATGGTAATAAGTTATAACGTGAAGTTTACCTTTTAGATAAGTTGCATGAAAGATATGAGTTTTAAATAAAACACGTGCGATCTTTGTGGATGCGTTTAGTTCAAAACCATTACAAGGTCAAACAGAATCGAAAATAGTGTATATCTGTAAGTAAACTATTCACAGACCTAACCATTTCTAGGATCTGCGATTTAAATATTATATTATCATTCATACAAATTGAAGTTCTTGATGCATGGGCACGAATCAGCCATGTATCATATCCGACTGAGTTTCATGTATTATGTCCCACAAAAAATCTTCTCTCATTTGTTTGCACATTATATAGTTATCGAATTCATTTTTGAAATACGCCATCGTTATATAAATAGTTGCAAACATGGCGATGAATTATCGGACATCTAATGTACAGCTAATACCTCATGAATGCCTCAGTAATTGCTCATCCTTGTTACTCAGAAACCGTTTTAGAGCAGGCCATGCAGCAGTTCTTGGACCATTTTTTACAGAATTTCTTCTTCGATGAATAGAAGGAGCGAATGTCCGCACAAGTCAAATCCATGTAACCTGTATCTTCGCATTTACTATCGCCTATATAAAAACAAAACAAGAAATCTAACTCACAGAGAAGAAAGACACAAAATACACAAAAGACCCAGAGGATTGAACTGCGTACAAATGAAAGAAAATATAAGTTAATGGAATATCTTTCTTGATTTATTTATATGAAATTCATGCTGAATTACTTGAAATAAAGCAAAAACGAAAATATAAATGTATGATCATAGTAAAATTGTGTGAAATGATGGATTGTTTTTCTTTTTCTTTTCGACAACAACTATTCCTCTCATGTATCAAATGCAAACTACACATACTCGGATGTGCCGTCGCATAATGCGCTGGTAGACACGGATCTTTGCAGTTTGTACGATGTGATCAGTAGACATATACCTGATTTGTAAACCTATTGTGCTACTCCATATGTTGATTGCATTTTGATTCAAATTATAATAAGTTAGTATTTACGGTACAAAATATATTTTTTTCAGTGGTTCCCAAACATTTTCGACCCCCCCCCCCCGTTATCCGCAGTGCCCTTCTACCTTACTCAGTAGAAAGCATTCTTCCGCATTCGCTCCCCTCGCTAATCCCACCACGCAAAGGAGGCGGTACCATCTTCTTTCTAAACCGCTAATTTACTGTGTTACTAATCATCAGATATTTCGTTTATAATATTCATTTTTGTGATTTCAGACTTGTTCATTATTTTTTTAATAATAGCTTTTATATAAATATATTCAATGTCTATTTTGCATACGTGTATGTTTGAATCTCTCTCTCTCTCTCTCTCTCTCTCTCTCTCTCTCTCTCTTTATATATATATATATATATATATATATATATATATATATATATATATATATATATATATATATATATATATATATATATATATATATATATATATATATATATATATATATCCTGATTTGCTCACCATTGCACATTTCACAACAGGCTTCGCCTAAGTCGGAACAGAACTTGTTTTTGTTATTGTAAACCTCGTACAACTGTTTACAATTATCGGAATCTTGGCAGGAGGGCGCTCTCGTCGAAGAAGGAGTCTTTGCACCCTTAATAGTAGTGGTAGTTGATTTTGGAGTAGGAGTCTTTTTGCCATTAACAGTAGTGGTAGTTGGTTTTGGAGTGGTTACTCCAGATGCTGCGAATACGATAACGTATTTTTGTTGAAATATATAACGATTTAATAAAAGAAAACAAAAAAATGAAGAAACTGAAAACAAAATAGCTATATGTATGTGCAAAATGTCTGTTGAAGAAAGTTTCACTGTGTATTCTGCCATCGCCTATCTTACCAGATATTTTGTTTCATTATTTGTTGTCACCAAAAATATGAAGGCCCGCGAGTGGCTGAATGGTCTAAAGCGCTCTCCGTTACGGATCACTGCCATCTCACCTCTGTCTGCTTGGTTCGAGTCATTCAGCTAATGTAGTTATGTGAGAAAGCCTGCCAGTAGCTTCTCGTGGGTAAGTGGTTCTTTCAGGTTTTTTTTCCTGGGTTCTTCCTCAACCAATAATACTAGCCGCCATGTATAGGCTATCGTGTGCTGAAAAATGGCGTTAAACCCTACAACAAAAACAACAACAACAACAACAAGGAAATGCATGCCTAGATGGTGCGTTTTGCTTGTCGTGACTCCGATTATTAACGCTTAAAACTAACCAGGAATTTATAAAATAATTAAAGGAAGGTTTTTAAATTCACTGCGAAATTCCAAATATGTCTTACGGATTTAAAAATTAACACTTCTCTTATAGTTTCCCATATCGACACAAAGGGTTTCGCTTTTATAAAAAGTCTCAATGTTATGTCTGTGAGCAGATCATCTGGCTATTGAATCATTGTGCTGTCAAAGATAATTCATTAAAAAGTATGTATATAACAAATATAATGAATATATTTTATCACAGAAATACAGCATGCATAAATGTAATCTTGAAAATACAGCATTGCCCTTAATTTGCGCTCGAATAATTCACCGGAGTCGTTATATTTCTATTCTCCAGCAATCTAATGTGAACATATGAGATTGTCACAGAATTAGGCGAAAATTTAATTTATTTTCTAATTGATTTACTAACTAATCTCACCATTTTCTTTGTTTCGTCGTACATGCATTACCTGGGTTGAATAAGTGGTTTTCTCCAAGGTAAGCGGCGTGTAACGATTTGCATGTGCCTGACTTCGTATCACTTGAAGTCAGTGAACACCAAGAATCACGGGGTGCACGGTAATTTTTGCCGTGATTTCTGCTCACCTATTTGAGAGTATATAAGGCAGAATATTTCTCATAATAATTACGGGACCAAAAGTATCTAATCACAGGATAGATAGCTCGTCTTTCAATCTCTAGTTAAAGGGGTGAGTGTTAAATTTATATTTCGTTTTATTGTAAATTTTATTCAGTTTATCATTTCATATAATGATGCCTTTATTGCAATGCAGATTTTAAACGTGGAATATTTGGAAATACTAGTCACCATTAGACTTTCAATGCAATAGCGTGATCTAAGGTTTAGATTAATTTTTGAGACAACTGTTATTAGTCTGGTTTCTTTATTGTAGCTGATAACATCACTGAGAACATCTCTGAATTATAGCTGATTTATTGCGGAACATCTCTGATAACATCTGTTATCGTAGCTGAAATTGTTGCTGATTTATTGTGCAATCGAATTGAAGTATCTGACTGTCTGTCTGTCGAACTGTCTGTTCGTCTACATCTGTCGTGACGTGTAAATATCCGGAAAGCTAGAAGTCCGAGTGTCGGAGCTGTCTAGAGTTATAAACATCCGGGGCGACATCTAGGGTATTGAGGAACGTTGGTTCTTGTAGATGTTGTATGCTGTCTGTACGTATAACTGTGGTGGATCCGTGAAGGGCAAACGGCCGATAAAAGTATTGGTCAACCCTAGGTCTTCGGGGAAACTGGGCGGCGATTCAACTGTGGGTGAATCGTACGGTTATACAGGGTCGAGACACATGTGTGTGTTGCAATTGTAGTATAATTGAATACATTGTTGTATTTACATGGTTATTTCAGAACACAATAGTATTTCAAGGCATCGCATGATTCTCAATAAAAGCTAGCAACTTGATTGAATACCTGTATAGGTTATTGCTAGTTGTCGCAATCCATACGTGCGATAGTATAGTTTGATGTTTGTGTTTATTATCGTGATTTATACTTGCGTTAATATAACTTTTGTAAAGGTTCTTTGGCTCTGTGTATAGTCCAAGAGATTCCTTTGTATCTGTGTTTTTTTTTTGTATTAATATTTCATTTATTCATGTATTGTGAATGGTTGTAAGTGTAATTGTGGGTTGAACGCATGTGTTATTGTGTTGATACATCATTATTTTTTTCCATTAATAATTTATTTCATAAATTCACATTATCTTTCACACTTGTGTTTGTGTTGTTCATTTAATCCACCATCCACTCGGTAACAATTCTGTTACAGAGATAAAGAAAATAGAATGGGCTATTCCATGATTCTATAGGATAATGATATATACTAATATGCAAAATTATCAAATTTACAGAAATAAAAATATCACAAATGTTAGATAGTTTTTGATACATATTCTTTGGAGATTTAAATGCAGGTTCGCGCGAAAACACACAACACATACACACACACCTTTACAGTTTGTATTTAGTATGACAAAAACGAATTTAAACATGCTTACGTTTTGAGACGCATAGGCCTTCAATGCACCACTGTAAAATAGATAAATTGGCAAATATCAAATACCCTAATAAGGAAATAGATACTCACATATAAGTATAGCCATGGTCAGATCATAGAAAAAATACTAATAATGCAGAAACTCAATCTAGGATATAATTGATCGGTATTAGAGAATATATTCCAAGGTATAGTCTTATATCTAGTATTTACATGAGTATTTTATATCTTGTTTTCAAAGGCCATTAAATTAGCAAGTGCTGTAAATAAGCTGTTATTACTGAAATATCTTAGATTTTATACTAATGGTATTAAACACCTGCCTTGTTATAGCTAATGTGAACAAAGCGCATGCTTTTATATCTATATTTATACTAAATTATTTCCTATTGCAATTACATAGTGCTTGTTGTATCTATATGACATTTTTTCACTTTAGATGCATTGTTAATTGCATGATGAATATGTTTTGCCGACGTCTTACTGTTAATAAATATGCGTTTAGCTTTAAGTTGATTTTAATAAGAAATTAAATATATTTTCCGTGCAGGTGCGTTACCTAAATGATGTGTAGTAGTAAAGTATGTATCTGGTATGCAAATTACCTCATCTACTGATCCACATTGCGTGCCATCAGCAGCAATATCACTGCCGCAGTATCCTTCACGGGGCATGTAACACTCTAAGGATACACATATTTTGTCTTTCTTTGGAACCTAAATGAAGTGAATACTAGTATAAAAAGGTCGCCTAAATGGTTTAACGGTGTGCTCTCTCAAACTCTATCACCCTCAATCAACCCCCCGTCTCTCTCTCTCTCTCTCTCTCTCTCTCTCTCTCTCTCTCTCTCTCTCTCTCTCTCTCTCTCTCTCTCTCTCTCTCTCTCTCTCTCATTCTCTTGTTATCGCTGGTTTGTATTAGTATCCTCCAGACGCAAATTATTAAACTGTTCGTGTGGTTTGATATTTTACATGGGTAAAATAATATTTCTTTATAGGAAGCGGTTTAGTTGGATTGGAATGGTTGTAAAATGCAGAGGATAAAAAAAGTCTATACATGCTGATTGGCTGTCAAAGTGTTGAATAATATATCCGTGATGAGAACGTGGATAATTGTAATTTAAAATAAATGATAATTCTACTTACACGGCATCTATAAGAATCTAGTCCATAGGCAATCTTGCATTGCTGTTCTGCATTGTAGATTTGACCTGGGTAAAGTGTATTGTAGTTATCATAGTCCTCTATGAACGTAGCTTTGTTTTTAACACAGGATCTGAAAGATGGTTTAAAGAACATAAACATACATTGAGATGGTATATTGTTGTGGTCGGTTGTTAACAACACAGCAACACATATAGTATATATAGTGCTGTTGTGATGATGCCAGGAGTGCTAACATAGTGGGAAAACAATACAATTGTAATATATAGGATCCTTTTTGAAGAATATTTTCCTATGGACGACAAATTGTGTCCACGGCCCATTCTGACGTAATTTGAATAAAGTTCCTTTCGCAAGTACACAACACCGTGGCGGAACTGGTTGGTCAATTAGATAGTTCGATTCCGCAACCTTTTTGTCGTAAATGCTTGCAAAACGTTACATATGTGTGTGTGTGTGTGTGTGTGTGTGAGAGAGAGAGAGAGAGAGAGAGAGAGAGAGAGAGAGAGAGAGAGAAAGAGAGAGAGAGAGAGAGAGAGAGAGAATCCATGTTTTAGGTTCGTTTGTATCATTTTCTTGTTTTCTTGACACAGCTAACATCAACAAGGTGTTGTGCCAAGGATGTTTGTGTAACATGGAATACAACTCAAATACTGATTATATCATATCAGTTCTTTCGCAAGTACAGGAAGATGACACTTTATTATAATACAATAATATTAAAATTTGGGACAACTGATTTACATCGGCTGCAATTGTACCTATGGTGACAGACATTACGTTTAGTCATATCAATGTCTCTCTCAGTGACACGTGCCCGTTCACTCATTTAAACAGGAAATTATAACGTGTTGATCAAGACATGTAATGATTTTTTTTTTCATTAATGAATATCAATACAGTACTGATTAGCTAGAGTTGAAGACCATGTAACTGTTGGGTATGGCGAGTCGAAAACTATGTAAAATGTAGGGTGTGGAGAGTAGAAAACCATGTATCTCAAGGGTGTGGCAAGTAGAAGACCATGACAATTTTAGGAAGTGGCGGGTAGAAGACCCTGTAACTGTCGGTAGGGGCGGGAAGAAGACCATGTAACATTATATTTTTGGTGTGTAAATGGCATTTATTTAACAAATTGGTGATGCTTTGGCCCTGGTGTTCCTGTCAGACACTATAAGGGTGTCCAACCAAACAATTTGCCAGGCATAATAGGAGAACATGTTAGTTTTAGATGCCTTCGGTTGTCTTTCTACATAAGTACTGTTGTTGTTGAAAATACCAGCCGACGATAGAGTGCATGTTAGATATCTTACCTAATGGGCTACCACAGTTACCATCTCAAAAAAGAACACATGCATATCTTTCAAAATATAACAATATATCAATTGACAATCCAAACATAATAACTTCGAGATTTCATATAAAGAAAAATTAAGGATGGTGTTTGTTTTAGGGATATTTTGTGTTTTATAGTTGTTTGTATTTTCGCAGTTTTATGTTCATCATTAAATAGTTATTGTATTATGACACGATAAACAGACGCAATTGATTTTCAAAGTCTACATTTTACTTGTACTTTATCTTTATATACGTGAAGACATCTGGCTGATGTCACTTTGCAATATCTTATTCTGTGACATGCTAACAAAGCTAAGTAGATTTTTTGAATCTTTGTGTATGTTTGCATCATTTGAAGATGGAGACCAGCATAGGTTTTATTCAATTTAACTGGTCCCACCAAAATATGGTATATCGTTTGAAAGGCTAAATTAATATTGCACTTGCATACATGAAACCTGCAGAAAAAGTCTCAAGTTATTCCTTATTCACTGAATTGTCACTTTATCTAAATAAACGTATCATCAATATGTAAAATTTCATTGCTTATAGAAAAGCAGAAATATTTTATGACAGCATTATTTCTTCTTCTACTCATCTCTACAACCACTTCATTATTATGCCGTAATTTCAGTAGACTTGTTTGAAGTTTCTTATTTTCCTCAAATTTTAAACGATGTTCTCAGATGCAATAATGTCATTTATATAAAAGAGTCTGTCCATTTTAATATGGAAATATATTATGCATTAATACTTACTTTTTTGAAAGAGTATTCTCGAAGGCGTCGATCGAACACTTGCTAAATTCCCATGACTTGTGCGAGTATTGATTCACCAAGTTTGGTAGATTCATCCCCATGATATTAGCTTTGGGGCAACCTACATCAGTATCATGTTCAGCACCAAGACTATATAAATAAGTAAATAAATACGGATATGTACCAATAATACGACAAACATTGAAAATCAGTAACAGTCCAGACAGAATAAATAAGAGTTATGAATGATTCACGAATCATATCATTTCGTTTTAAGTATATTAAAGAGTCTAGTATGCCTCGAATTATAAATCCGTTTTGGACTCGATGGTGCATCTACCTGTTCTTTGTTAAGGTTATACATGAAACATTGCAGCAACTGATAGGTTTCATGTTTGTTTTCTAATTTGGTTTGAAATAAAAATGTCCTACAAATTTCTTCCCATGACGGCAATCAAATTATGCATCACATTCAGTGAATAATTACAGCAGTTGGAACCAATTAGCTAGTACTTGATCATGTTGCAAATTTTGTTGACATACATGTTTAAAACGGAAAAAAGCATTTATATTCATAACTCAAACACATACACACATATATATGTTAAATAATGAAAACTATGACGTTTCACTAATGATGAAAGTGTGAGTAGTCTTAAAAGTATGTATGTATTTTACTTATGTGCTAGCTCATGACTGGCTACCATCATTGTGTAAACGTATCCCGATTCGGTAATAAGGGAAGCAGCGACATTCGAGCATACACTGCGAAAGTAGGCAATGCCTGCAAAGAGAAATAAAACCAATGTTAAGTAACAAATCTTTATTTTCCTACCAGATTGGCAACCACTAAAAAGTTCGTCCTCAATTTTTCAGAGTATGCGCTATATTATGAGACATCTTTTGATTCATAGGAACTCAGAACAATCGGTACATATTCCATTTTTAAGAGATCTAAGCAACTGATACAAGTTATAGTTGTGATATTTGTGTTTCTTTCTTTCTTTATCTAATCAAAGAAATACCATTTTAAATCAGCATAACATACGAAAAGCCACCAAAGATTCCACCCCTCAACCTATGCTATTCTGCCTTATACGTCGTGCATTATATGATGGTACTGTACAATTCCACATATCTTCCACACCACACAGCTCAATGTACGCCATTCTGCATTATTCATTGTGTATAATAGGATTGTACTTTACAATTCTACGTATCGTCCAAGCATGTTAAGTAGATTTGTAACTAGATGTGTATCAAGTTTGAACTACTTGTTTGTATCTTTGTACTGTGTGATATATATTTATAGATTTCACTGAAAATGTACTAAATGGATTGATTACGAGTGTCTTTGGTGAGGCATCACTGACTCTCACACACATACTCTTACACAAAGAGGCAGACAGACATAGACACACACACACTATATATATATATATATATATATATATATATATATATATATATATATATATATATACACTACCTGCCGATATGATAAACCTGTACCTGCGAAAAAAAAGAGTAGAATTAAGTGAAGGTTACGAATCAGTATTTTATTTTATGTAAATTAACAAAATTCATTCATCATACTTTATTAGTTCAGATCCAATGGATGACTCATTCAACAATATCAAGAATCTAACAGTAATGAGTTCAATTTCTTGATATTTTCTCTTTCACTGTTTTATCATTTGACAGATTCCTTGTTGTCAGTTTTTGGCATGTCCAAAATATCCCTAAGTCTGTTATATCCCTAAGTCCATTATATCAGTCGAGGGGGGGGGGCATTAATGTAATACGAAAATGTAAATGCATCAGAGACAGTTCCTTTCCTTCAATGACAATAATTTCAGGTGTGATTTTTCTTAATTGGAAAAGTTCGATTTCGTCAAAGGTGAATGGTTAATTACACGCATATATTTTGTGGAACATGCCTTGGAGTAATGCGTCAAATTCGGTGATGAGATTCGATTAGAATAATGATTGTCTATGAATCGAAATTTGTCTTGAACTTAATGAATTAAAAACTAAAGGGGGATTACGGAAGGTAACTGATTGATAGAGATACATATATAATTGATTTATTTTTGTGTCTTAAAAATGCAAAGCACTTACCCGCTGAGCATCATAGCGTGATCAATTTCGGACCTTGATGGCATTCCAGGAGTATTCACAACCCATTTCGCGAACTCGTCTAGGTAATGACCATCATGTATGGTCCACACTCCATTCTCTTTGAATGGTTTTGTATTTTCGTAGGGTCCATCTGCCTCTTTCTGAAAAAATGTATAAAATACTTCCCACATTGTACACATTATATGCTTTATTTTTAAATGATTATTTTATGACTTATATGTAACGATGGTGACATTATATCGTTATCGATATGGTTATTGATCGAATTGAATAATGTCTGAAGTTTTGGTGTATTGGATGTACAAAAGCTGATTTTAGTTTGAAAAGCTAATGGAATTTTCTTTGTATACAACATTATTTGCATGGTGGTGAAAATGTCATGATACAATGATTATATTCTTCCATGACTCAGACGTCTCAAAAGCTCTGTGCGTCGATTTAAAGAAACAGTTGCGATGTCATTGAATTTTTTTTCTCAGTAATTGATCATTTAAGCCAGCTATTAGTTCCCGGAAAACGTAATATTCTTGTTCACGTATATATCATTTCACTTTATAGTAGGGTGACAAGAAGAAAGTAAGGCGAGGTAAACGTACATTAGTGTACAGTTGCTGAGCATTTAAATTTATATTTTCAAACTGACATAATTGCTTAAAGAAGACCACTTAAAACGTTGTTGTTATTAGATGTTATGGAAGTACTAAGAAATTAAATTTTAAAAATGTTTAATTTGCGTACCTTAAATAAATGAGAATCTAAACATATATTAAATACTGATGATACACAAGGAAGTTAGGTCTTCAGTATAATACAGAGCACGGGAACATTTGAATATATGATTCTTTTGTAACGTCTCTTACCTGGACGATTGCTATTGCCTTGACAGTGATCTCAATGGAGAATGAACGTCCTTGAATCGTTTTGTATATGTGCGCAACCTGAAGCGAATACAAAGCGTATATATATATATATATATATATATATATATATATATATATATATATATATATTGTGTCTGTGTGTATGTGTATGTGAATATGTGTTGTGTCATTAATTATCTGCTTAGAGTTCTTGAGAAAGCACCAACAAAAAACCTGTATACGAAGGAATGCACATATTCACAAATGTTATTATCATGTTTTCATTAGCTATCTGAAAGACGGCGGAACATTGTTATATAAAGTTGATTAATCTTGCTTAGATATGCTTGGAACTAAAATAGATTATGATAAAAGCACAACTTTTAGAAAGAAATACCTACGCCGGTAATAACTTGTGCGACGTATTCTCTCACTCGGTTTATTGCGTTTTCAGTGTCTTTGTCTGCTAGAGCATAAAACCTGAAAATACAGAAATCATTTGGCTTTTGTTTGGGCAACAATTTACACTATAAGTTTGAAAATATTCTAACTCTCTCCTTTTAAAAAGTTTTTCCTGGATATGTTTTCCGTTAGTGTGAATTATCGAAACAATTGTTGATGTTTCTCCTAATACGTCAGAAAGACATTCCCGCTTTGCACTCAGCTCTTACCTCTGGCTCCAAGAAACTGTGACATGCCCAGAAACCACATTCCGGCAAACGTCCTCAACTCGCTGGCTATACCAGGCTGAGGGTAGACGACGGGTCTTAAACTGGAGTTAAGCTTTGTCTACCTAGCATGTCAAGACTGGATTTGCCAGCATGCACGTATGACCCACCAGCTAGTCAACGAGAAGAAAGGCAAATGATAGCGAAGAGCCCGACAAGACACTTAGGACATCTTGGTCATTAACTGCACCCAATTCTATCTCTGGCCATATCAACTTTATCCTGCTGATGAACCCGTATGATTTCGGCGAGAGAGTGATGTCGACAAACTGCGCAACTCTTCTTCATTTCAAAAAAAGTCATAGCGCAAGTCGTTCTTGTCGTCCATCCATCCCATTGCATCACCCACTAAAGTGCTGTGGCGCCAGATCAGCGACGAAGCGGCATGTGTATACACATTGTCGACCTAGCTGCAAACCTGCACTCAGGCGGCTCATGCTATTATGGCCGTTTAACACTGACATGGAGCATCAGTGGAGTCCGGTAGCCCCCTTACCGACTGAAAGGCCTTCTTAACCAATACGCTGTTCATCTCCCTGGCACGAGGAACAGGCTTGAAAAGGTGTCCGAAACATTCTCTGTTCTAAACTTCCCCAGATAGCATACCAAGTTTGATTGGGACCCTATGCCAGCGGTCACAATACAAAAAAATGTTGATTATTCATCGTACACACTGCGCATGGAATGTACTTACCTTAATGAGCAGAGACGAGACGGAAAGACCCTAGAGTAGCACCACAATAATAGGAAAGAAACACACCAGATACAACGTGGACACTGCTGGTTTGTGAAATACACTGCTTTTGTAGGATAAGGCGAACTATGTGAAAGGCGTTCCGGATGCACTTTATTCCATAGCATCTGAGGAAATGAAGAGCAACGTTAGGCTGGTGTCGGCTTTGCAGTGAAGACAGCATTGATTGGCAAATTCTTATAACCTTCCTAGGGTGTAAACGACAGGATCATGCCTATAAAAGTCCCCTCTTGTCTGGAAAAAAGCATCTTACCACCCTCAGTTGCTACGCCCCAACCATTACTCACCCAGATGAAGTGAAAATCAAGTTCTACGAGGATCATCACTCCATCAGTGCTGACTTTCCAATGGTAGATAAACTCGTCATTTTTGGCGAGTTCAATTCAAGAGTAGCCTGTGATTACGTTTCCTGGGATGGAGTGCTAGGAAAGCAAGGAGTGCGTCACTGAAACAGCAAACGTCTTCGTTTGCTCCAGACTTGCACCGAGCATAAACTGCTAATCACCAATACAGTCTTCCTTCACCCTACCCGTAACCAGCCGAAGTCTACAAGGAAAGGAGCTAAACCCTGATAGAAACAGATTTCACCGACATGTTTACTGATGTGGCAGAAAGAGACGATCCCTAAGAAATTTCAAAGACGATTCAAAAATCCACCTGTATAAGCGCAAAGGGAACATTCAGCCCTGTGACAACCATCGGGGTGTATCCTTATTCTCAATTGCAGGAAAGATGCTCGCCATAATATTATACTAAACCGCCTTTTTACACACTTTTGACCAAAAAGCCAGCGTGGATTCCTAAAAGAATGCGGGAAAATTGACATGGTGTTTGCTTAGAGGCAGGTCTAGTTATTCGCTATGATGACAAATGCTTTCTGAGATCGAGAGTTTGGCGTCGGTATCAGGTACCGTAAATATGGAAAATCATTTAATCCTTAAAAACGTCACGCAAAACTAAGATCATCACAGACATTATCAGAGATGTCTTTTTGGTTGACGATTGTGTCCGAAATGCTGGCTCGGAATCCAGCCTGCAATGTCGCGTAGACAAG
>JARLTB010000046.1:9937500-10052500 GCA_030141615.1 Unio pictorum | reverse complement strand
ATCAGTGTTTCTCTAGACGTAAAACATAGGTTGGATAATTGTATATAGGAAGAAACTAAAGTCAAAACGAATTCTGCCGATCTGGAGCTACATGCATGTTTTATATGTGGGTTAATGCTGTGTAAACTCTTGTGCTGTCCATATACATACACATTTTGTCAGCACTTACAAATGAAGCAGCCAAAATTGAAACAAAACTCAATTGTACCTTATTTATGTTTGTGTTCAGTGAAGGCTAGTACTAGTATCTCTGGAGATTGAGAGAAGATCAAATATGATAAAAATGTATTAATTCATTAGCTATATTAAGATGTGATAAGTAACAAGGCATTAATGGGAAACGAGAATGGAGCTTGGCAGAAATTAGACAATACAACTATATTCAGCAATATGAAGTACATTTAGGGAATTGAAAATTATCTACATGTTGTTCCATATAGAAAGTTCCGTCAATACAAATCCTGAAAGGATGCCGACATTTAAATTCTTGATGATGATTCCGGTTATTTAAATCCGTTTGTACTGAAGTAAAACCGGATGCAACAATTGTTAAAAAGTACTTTTATTAATATCCAAAAGTCTACAGTCTTGGAAAGATGCAAAAATAATTAATTTGGTTACAGCATGATTGTTAAGCATGAGGATACAAATATGAATTTTCTAAAACAAAACGCATTGAATATTGTTAACAACGATTATTTTTAAATTGTTTAGAGACATCACAAGTCTAGCCAAGAAACCTGGATTCAATTATTAAATACAAATTAAAGGTAGTGAAGTGTGGTCTAAGATTTAAAACTGGCGAAACTTTGCACTGTGGATACAATCGTGATCGCTTTTAATTTTAAATTAATTCAGATCGATCCCAATTTTAATTAATAATATTTGGTAAAGAATAAAAATATTAGATAACCACAAGTGTATTTACTTTAAGAGTGTGAACGAACATATTTAACATATATTCTACGACTGGGATGTTACTTCGTTGTTTGATACTCTTGTACAAAACTTTGCACATTGTCCAAAATATTGTCTATTTGTGCGAGAAAGATATAATTTGGAAAGTGAACAACTGGACATGTAATAGTATACTTTATGGCTGAATTCAACATGGAACATTCATTCATTTATGTTGCTAAAATAATAGCTAAAGCACCTAAGAAATTTGTTGAAAAATATGCTGCTTAGTTAAACAAAAGAGATCAATTCCTTCAAATATTTGCCTCAACCGCTCAACCTTGAACTTGTGACTTGTACAATGCGGAAATCAGAAGCTAATGATGTGATATTACGAAGTCTATTTCACCTTTGCACTATTACGTGTGTCAGCCTATCGAATCAGATGAAGTGCAATATGCAAATATGCATGTGTATCTTTTCCTCTTTTGTGTATTATTATTGTCTCTAGATTAATTGATAACCAGAAATGTTTCGATAGCAAAATGCCTTTGGAATGATATACCGCAACCCAGCTGTCATCATATCACTGAAATAAAACATAATTCATTATAAATCTAAAACGATACTTACCACCCCCAGTCCAAAATTAAAAATAAAAAACAACAAAAAAAACAACAAAAAACCAATAAACAAAACAATTAGAATAAAAAAATTCACAAGAAGAAAGGATGGCGAAACATCGACGGTAAGTACACAAGGATCCATGCAACACTCTCCTTTCGAGATATCCATTGACATCCTCATCTCTCTCTGTCTCTCTGTCTCTCTCTCTCTCTATATATATATATATATATATATATATATATATATATATATATATATATATATAAGGCTGCAATTGATTTTCTCATTGCCTAATATTGTTATTATACAGAAAACCCATGTTTCCGTATCCTTTATTGAAAATGTACTTACTACTTCGCACATTTCACCATATAACGACACAAATATATCGAACGAGTGCACAAATATAACTATATTAGTCATGTTTGCTAATCTTTAAAGTTTTAATTTTAACTTAAATATAAAGTTAGATGTCGTTCCGACAAGTAATTTCTATTAGGTTACTTGTTAAGTTAAATCATTTTAACAGGGTAGGCATATTGTTTTTGGTGCTCAGATTGATTCGATCAAACGTAACTGAAATTTCGGTGGTTGAGGTGGAACATACAATGACAACAAGTATGAAAGCAATTTAAAGTAATACAATGAAGTAAAAAACTAACAGGGAACGAGTTGTAAAATATAAATGAAGAAAGTGGTACTTGATATACAAAACGACATAACTTACCGGCGTCCAGAACAGCGACAGTGCAAAACAGTACGATGAAACGATAATCGTTCATTGTTGGTACGTGATACATGCAGTTTAGCTCCACATCGAAAGCAAATAATTTTCTCCTTTATGTAGATACCAAAATCAAAGCAAATCCGCTTATTAGCTAAGGAAAGGTGTGAACAATAGGTTTATGCTGAAAAAAAACGATAAGATATGTTATTGTTCTTAAAATTATCTCCTTTAGTCAGAGAATAAGAAATATAATTCTACCGTTCATGAAGATATAAGAGGAAAAGGATGAGAATGAAGTAGGATTAAACGATACTTTCCATTTTACCTGTCGTGACAAAGGGAGTATATTACGTCTTCATTACGATTATTCCACTTAATACGATAATCTATAATCGCCCAAACTTTGTAAATATTGTACGTTGAATGATGCGATTATGGGTAAGTTTGTATTATATATAACCCTACTGAATTAGGATTATCATCTTATTTCTGATTGTAAGGTTTGATTGCGTTGTCCATTTCTTTACAATAAATTATACTTATTCACCATTTAGCTTATTATAATTCTGTATAATTCATGTGCCACAATGGATAGTTACACAATTAAATACAATAGTCATGCTTTCGATCAGCTTAGGCTTAAAAATTGTGAATTGGATTTTTGTTATTAGCACACCACCGATGTTAGTGGTATTTACAATAATTTATGTTCAGGGCCAAATGCAGCGAGACCGTAAACAATGTGAATTATGGACTTTAATCTGCTATTATCCGGATTATATTCTTGAATCATTTTCAATTGCAATCGGCAGCCCCATGATTTTTTTGTTTATTTTGAAACTTAGATAACAATCTTATTGTGAACATATAAAATAATTTCGTCCTCTCATCTCATCCAGGGTTTCCATCTGATTCATCTGTGTGATCAGCATCATGCTTGGCGTCGATAATATTATTATCATTTCTTCAAACATTTAGTACTGTCTTGTTTAGTCGGGTTATTAGGATATTAATAAACGATGAACTCAGCAACAGCTAAAGCAAATAGTGTCATAATTAATTATTATATATGAAGAGAGAAAAAGTTTATTACACATATCTAAATTTTTAAAGGTGACTTTTGTCACTTTAACGTGTTGAAAATAATATAAAAAATGTAAAATACACTTTTTATACCATGTTTTGATTTGAAACAATATTTAATATTGAATTCAGTCTTAAATAGCATACAAATTAGATGCTTTCCATTTTATTGACTAATTTCGTTTATTCTGCGCATAATTCATTGTTGTGTTTTGAAATGTTATATTTTAAATAACGTTATTACATAAATTTGACATGCAATTGGAGACTTTAGGGAGTAGACTACAATATGTTGATACTACGTTTCCTGAAAAGAAGCCAATAGAATGTATCTACATAGTTGTTGGGTAAACTTCAAATTAAGCTTAGATAACGTTTGTAGAACAATATTTCTTGTTACGAGGATAGATAATGACGACGACAGCAATGACAAAGAAGAAATCAAAGTCATTCCATGTCACAAATGGAAGAAACTTTGCCCATACTTGTGATGCATATTGATGTTAGAGTGATGACAGACTCATTGGACACAGCCATGACAACAGCTGCCAAGAAGATCTTTGGCCTTCCATCACCCGAAGAAAACACCCTGAGTTATACAAGAGAATCTGAATCTGTGTGATGCGCGAGGAGACCTCAATAAATCCAGACCCACAAGAGCGGCAGTGGAGTATCGAGAAATAATCAAGAATAAAAAAAAACTTTAAAAAAGCAAAAGAAGATTAGATTGGACAAACGTCCACAAAAAAAGAGAGCAATCTGATAAAGAATAACAGCACAAAGGCATTCCAAATTGTAGTAGACCTCACAAGATAGTGAAACAATTCTCCACAAAGATTAAAGTCAGAGGACAGGAACTGGAATGAGTGGGCTAATTCAAATATATTGGCTCCATAATCATCGAAGAGGAATGAAGAGCAGAAATTTGTCACGAGCAACACAAACAACCGCAACTGTGTCAAAAATAAGACCCATCTGGAAAAACAAGAATATGTCAGAAAACTAAAATCAGACTATTGAGAGCTCTAGTCATCTCAGTCTTTCTGTATTCATGTGAGACCTGGACCCGGACAGCAGAATTACAACGAAGAATTCAGGCACTTGAAATGAAATGCTACAGAACCATCCTTGGCATCTCTAACATGGAACACATCACAAATGAAGAAGTACGCTACTCCATCAGGCACAAAGTAGGCCATTATGAAGACCTCCTCACCATTGTCAAAAAGAGAAAGCTGAAATGGTATGGCCATGTCACTAGAGCCAACAGTCTATTCACAAAAGTACTGCAGGGCAGTGTCAAAGGTGGTGGAAGGAGAGGTGGACAGAGAAAAACCTGGAGTGACAGCATCACAGAATGGACGTGGAAAAGTTTTGCAGAGACACAGGCATTGACATATGATCGAGTCAAGTGGAAGGAACTGGTCAGATGTTCAGCAGCACAGTTCCTCAACGACCACACTAGGTCAAAAGACTAATGATGATGATGATGATATGTTATTGCCAATTTTATTAACAAAGGGATCAGTCTACAACTTCTCATGACTTAATGGGATCCCTTCAACGTCTACAAATTCTAGTTAGGAGTGATTGCATATACAATATATGTATTACGTATTTCCGGTGAGGATGTTAAAATTGTTTGAAGTCCACAACTAAATATTATCAATATGTTTAGTCCATTGACGGAGACTACTAAAAAAAAGCCCGCTGTTTGTGAAGCTCAGCAAAAGAAGTTTTCAGATGAGAATTAAAAGTTAGAAGAAACAAATATTTTCCAGCTTACGCGAGACTAACTTTATCTCATTCTGGGTTGACCACTGGTTTTTCATTTGTAAACCCTTGATCAGTACATATTTGTTAGTATTTCATTATGAACAGGTCAGTAAATTTTCATTGTTACATGATTAGCAATCATATATCTAAGGTTACTGCAAAAGCGACATTTCCAAACAGATCCTCTTACTCCGTTTTTTAAATTACCAAATAAGACATATTCACGAACAATCGTACTTTCATTTTAAACTTTGATCTGCTCAGGCACGTTTGAACAACTTCGGGGTTAAACAATAGAAAGAAATCTTTTTGAGTTTTAAATAGAGAGCAATATAAACAATTAGTGTTCAGTATCTTCTGTGTCATGATCATTAGCCACATGTGTGAGAGAACCATTCACTATATAAGGATATGATCTGAAGTGACTACTAGTGTCCCTAAGTGTAGTATGTTGCCATTTCAGTGATGTGTTTAATCTCATAATACCGTGGAGGACTTGCCGTTGAATTAGATACATATTTATTAACGACAAAAGTATTAGCATATCATTAGGGAGAAAGTCGCAAAAATAAGACGCATTGGCAGAAACGATGTTTGGAAACACCTATAACAATTCTAGAAAACGTTAGTTTCGCATCGATGGGTGTGATGCTGTGGGAGTTACGTGGATGTTAATAAGATGCCTAACATCTATTTGTGAATGATGCTCATTAAATAGTTATATATTGAATATTATTACATCATGCATAATGTATCTTTTTTCTTCCCTGTGTAATAATTTACCACAAGTGTTTGCATTAAATAACTCTAGGGGAATATATGTCCATTTTAAAGCGAATGGTTGTCGTTTAATTGTCTTAACCTGCAATAAATTCCAATTCCTCTCATCTAACGTTAATCTTGGCTGCGATAGGACAGGAACTGGAAACAATGGACCAATTCAAATATCTTGGTTCCATAATCACCGAAGAGGAAACAAGAGCAGAAATGTTGTCACGAACAGCACAAACACCGGCAGCTATGACACATCTGGAGAGACAAAAATATCTGTTTGAAAACTAAAATCAGCCTATTGAGAGCACCAGTTATCTCAATATTTCTGTATTCATGTGAAACCTGAAACATCACAGAACGGGCCAGGAAATGTTTTCCAGAGACAAAGGCATCAGCACATAATCGAAACGAGTGGAGGGAACTGGTCCGATGTTCATCAGCACAGTGCCTCAACAACCACACTAGGTTAAGACTCTGATGATAATGATGATAATGAAAGACATATTGTAGACTTAAGATGAATAGTCTCAAAGTGGATGTATATATATATATATATATATATATATATATATATATATATATATATATATATATATATATATATATATATATATATATATATATATATATATATATATATATATATATATATATATATATATATATATATATATATATATATATATATATATATATATATATATATATATTATTGTGATGAGTTACGTTTTAGTTGAGCTAAGAATATACATTTAACCGTATTCTGAGCAAATCAAATTAATTCGATCAGCCGTATTAGCGTCATAGGATAATGTTCGTCTTGAGTGTCTAAGACTTTTGACAGGATGGAAATGAATAAAATTCAGATAGCGAAATTCAGTCTGTTTGTTAATAAATGATCTGCGTTCGAGGCTTTAAACATAACAAGCCAATCATTATCACGTGCATTACGTTTTCAAGATAATTGTTAATTATATTTTGTACTTAAATGATGTGTAGCAATCGCATTCACAGCAAATAGGCTCACGTGCGAGATCACGTTCTCTGCTTTGTCAATGACTAAAAATGCAATACTAAATGCCTTCGTATAGAAGCCTGTTTTATTGATAAATAAGTTCTATATAGAACTCTCTGGTACAAGTTCCCACAGCAGAGTTTGCTCCATGATATCATGTTAACGGGAATTCCATATATTTGAACATTGTTAGCTAATCATAATCTATCTAAAGCTTTACTGACATCAAGGAATGTTAAACATGCGATTGTATTCGCGTCAATATATTATTTTAACTTGTGATGAAGTTGATGTAGATCATGAGATCGGCCTGGCATAAATCTAAATCAAACTTTTTGCATGAAACCATTTGCACCCAAACATATATATGTGTGGATATATTTCTTTCAAACATCACAGCGCATGAGAAAACTTGGTTGTTTCTTGTACGTCGACAATCCATGAGCTACGTTTCACTGTCCGTGGACCATATTAGTTTCAACTAATGTCCTCAGCTCTATTTTTAACATAATTTGACTAAGTTGATTGGGTCTAGCGCCTTTGTTTAAGTCAAGAATAAAATTTACTTTCATAATTGCTTGGATTTGCCTAATGTTATCAGAAAGAATAGTTTGTTTTTTTTAATTTAAAATTTGGTAGCATGTATTCCACTGTTAAGTGTTTCGTTGATCGTAATGTTCTGAATTACTGCTTGATTTGTCCGCCAGCAGTCACTTTAGATCACATGAATCGTGCATGGATTAACTAGTTTTTACAAAGATTTCTGGAAAAGATCGTCAAAACCTGGTAAGTGAAATAAATTCACGCCGGAAACCTCAACATTCAATGTTTGGAAGTAAATACCAAATTCATTTGAAATTCAAGTTGTTCAGTGCAATTTCGAAATCAAAGGCATTGCTCCATGTCGCCCAACATAGCCACAAAATTTCAAATGGCCGCAATTGGTATGTTTGTGTTATTCCACACGTAATTGAAACTTGTCAATTCGATTCTAATTAATACAGGAATGTTGGTAACGAAATGGCAATTAAGTGTAATTAAAAGCAAAACAGCAACGAAAACACATACATACGGGCAGCACAGAAATTATATAATAAAAAACGCAGTCAAGTAAATAAAATGAAACTGAAATTGACAAAAATAACTATTGTTAAACCACGCACCATACGTTATTTAATAGTGACCTATTATAGGAGAAACTTTAGAGTAAACATCACAATATAAAGATTAAAAATATTGATCTTTTTCTTGTCGCTCCTCTTGTTTTTTTCTGGTTGTATTTACCATGAATAGTGTTATTAGCTCATTGGATAATCTTTCCATACCATTACCTATTTAATTAGTGGAAATATAATGCGAGAATCAAACCTATATTGACTACAGTCCAATTATATACATCCTTGCTAAAACATTCTGTTTACTGCCATTACTTAATGTTACTGTATGACTGAACATTGGCAGCCATCATAAGTAACCTTCTTGGTATTACGGGAATTGTATTGGTAAACTGTGTCTGTATCAATTTAATATTTACCAGGGAATTGATAGGAAGTCATCTCCGTATCCTGTCAAATAAACTATGGAAGAATCTGTGGGATGTTGTCGAGGGGTGATATTTCATATATATTTCTGAACTTTATTTTCCGAAGGTTTGCCATCAACTGTTCATTAATATTTGAGCTCTTTTTATTTTGATGTTCGTTGTCTTGATAATTGTATCCGTGATCCTCTTCAGACGACTTAAACGGCTGTTGATCAAATATCCAAAGAATCAACATTCGCGTTTATGACTGCATACTTTTTAACTTTCATTCGTTTCATGTTAAGCTTTCCATTCCAACGATTGTTGCATTCAAATTTACAGGCCTAATATTTGATATTTTCTTGGCACAAAGTCATGAAACTGACCCTTAGAATATTAAGTTTATTATGTTGATTTTATTGTCATGTGTTCCACATTAATTTATCAAAACGTTTCATATGTTTTCTTAATTAATTGCTTTGTTCAGACTGTAATGTTTCTAAAGGTGTGTAATGTGTGTGTCCTATTTCTCTACAGCTACCTCAAACTTGTATATCCAGTGTAATTTCCGCAAAGTGAATGCCTTTCAACATTCCATGTGCGATGGCCAATGGTTTTTAAGATTCACTACTCAGTTTTGCATTGGAGTTTCATGCATAGTTTGATATTACTTCGACTATGTTTTTTTCAGTTTTGTTTATCTAGCCATGGAGGATATTACATATTGGTTGTACCAGAATGATTTTCAAGACTCAAAATGAGGCTTGGCTTGTGCGATACTTGTACTCCTATGCCGATTTAAGACTGTAATTCATATCTTCCTGCCTGAAGATTTAACTAACACACTACATAGTCCACCATGCGCTTCATTGTGTACTGTACCCGTTAATGAGATGGCAGTGTGTCCGTTTGGACGGAATATCCTTCATCATTCCATTTGAATATCCGTGAATTATTAAAGTTTTCGTCGACAAAAAGCTCCTGTTGAGTTAATAATGTTACATTCGTGCCTACTGACTATGATGGCAAGCTATACTAGAAATTACAAACACTACTCCTGATTCTGGAAGGTGGTTGTTAAATGCTACACCATTATAATGAAGATAAATTTGTCTCTGATTACATTCAAAAGTAATAAATATTGTTTACATTTTCATTTTTACATCACTTATATCACTCACTTTGTTTCGGAAGACACATTACTATTATTTATCTGCATATTATTACTCTTTCCATATGTATGTCTCAGCGTTTTAGGCCCTAACGTATTTTGAAGAAATATTTATTACTCATTACTTTTGCAATGTATTTACACTTATCTGTCTCTTTTCATTAATGTGCCTCTATGCACATCAGCCTGCCATTTCATGGATATGCTTTGTTCTTTTAATCATATTAAAAGTAGATTTTCACAGTCCCGTGTGAAGATCTGACAGGGATCTAACTAGTGTCATGCTCTGGCGACTTGTGCTGTTATAGCAATTGCTACTTTTATCTGTGTAATATATAGATTTTTACTTTGCTTTCGTGAGACTGAGCAGTATAGCTGAAGACCACGAGTGTTTGTCTTTCCTTCTTAAATCACTTTCAAATTCCCGAGAGCTGCAGTTGCATTCACTGATTCAAAGATCCCCAGAATATGACCCATATTAGGTCAGTCTCCCATCTTCATTCAGGACATTGGACATCTAATTGATCATTAAGGTGCAATTAATATGCTGTAATATATAACAAGATTCAAACGTCAATTTCGAATTACTTTGGAGTAGCAGTTCTAATCTATTATTGCCATTCCTATTAAAAGTAGATTATATATATTGTAACGTGATGGGTTCCGAAATAAATCCATAAAATAATTCTGCTATTTACATGTTTATTTACAATATACACTATGTACACTCCTTTAGCCTTGTGTTGCATTACACATGATAACCCTTACTTTCTGTAGAGTTACCATCTAACTATCAGTTAGAACAGAGAGAGAGAGAAAATCTAAATGATCCTTTCACACTGAAAGCTACAAAACCTCTCAAGTCTGTGAATCTTCTTAAAACCACTCTCCCAGCCCATAATTCAGTCTAGTTCCAAAACCGGATACTTGACACATGTAAGCAGATAAGGTTTCTCACACCCTAGGGTTAATGCCCTCAGCCAGATTGTTCTGTTATAATTAACAGTTCTAATTGTTTCAACTAGTGCTATTAAGAAAAACATAAATGCCCTTATCATTGTAGCATCACTCTCCCCAGGTATCTAATTTCATCACACTGCCCCCTTCTTTGAAAACATGTGTCCCACATGTTACTGTCTGGTTCAATTCAATTTCTTTACATAAATTACAATTAACTTTTTTTTGTTTTGGCAGAAAGTATACCATCGTACTTTTGAGACATTAATTATGAAGCCATCTGCAAAACTAGTTCACAAAATCGAAAATAAAATGAGTTATAAAAGTGTACATGTTTTTGTTCTAATTAAGTCAGCTAAATACTATTTACACACTAAGCACTTATGCTTAACAATATAGTCCACGAGTATTTGTAAGGCAATTTAGTTATTTACACATTTCTACTAATTTAAGTCACTTGATAGACACAGAACACGGTCACTTTATTGAGTTTTCTATAGTCGACACAAAACCTGGTCAATCCATCTTTCTTTCGAATAAAAACAAAGGGCACTGCCCACGGACTATCGGATTGATCAATCAAATTTTTTTTTAACATTTTCTCAATATGGTCTTTCACTTCTCCACGCTGCGTAAGAGGTAACAGCCCTCCTTACTACCTCGCAGAACATCACAGCGAGGATGTTTACTGGCGCCTTGTGACGCACTCCTATCCTTTCTTTCAACATTTTCGCAATGTGAACAGTCTAAACAAGGCCTACGTGACAGGCAATCAGCGTTTTGGTGTTTCACTACCACGCGGCAACATCTGATGCTCTTCAATTCCACAGTGGCACATTTCACTGGTTGATCATTAAGCTTAAATGTATTAGTCCCAGCATCTATGACACACTAGTTTCTCTGGAGAAAGTCAAAACCAAGAATTCCATCGATAGCTTTGTCGATTTCCGCCACCCACACCTCGTGTGCTTAACTTTCGTATCATTTATCATGATATCCATATTTCCCACGCCTCTTGTTCGGATACACTTTCCATCAACCATTTTCATTTGCTGACTGGCCGGTTCCAAATATGGTTTCTGTAGGTTAGACATTTGTTCATAGATGTGACTATTAATTATCGTAACAGTTGCACCCGTATCAATGAGGAAATTGACTTCCCTCCCTTGCACTCTGCCTGGTATGTACATTCCTGATCCTTTGCTAGAAACTCTAGTACTACGGGGTTGCGTCCTGCCCTGTTGACCCTGCCAGTTCTTATTTGCTTTAATTCGAACAGTTCTTCTTTCAATGTTCCTCACTGCCACAAATCCAGCACTTCTTCAAATCCTGCCGATTGAAGAGTCTTTCAACGCGCTTTTTCTTTAATGAATCAAGTTCTACTTTAATTTTTCTGATTTCACTGGATAATTCTTGGATGCATGCCTGAAGGTCCACTATACCGGATGCTGAACATTTTACATCATCAACACCAATATTTCGAACTCGAGTTGTCATGCGACGATCAGTTGTTTATCTGCGCTTTCAATAGCCTCCATTTCAACTGTTAACCTTGCGACTTCTTCCAGTGTTTTAGGATGGCTTTGCTGAATACGAAGCCTCATGTCCGAGTCTGTCAGAGCGTCAATAAAATGGTCGCGGCTCAGCGTTTCTATTAGTTCAGTTGGAGCCTTTGGGTAGGCTCTCCTGCTTAAGCGTTGTAACACCTGAGCTAGTTCTGGCAAAGTCTGATCTCGCCGCCGTGTGAGATTTTTAAGTTGCACCCTGAACAATTCTGTTTGATTCTCTGATCCAAACCTCCTGCTAAGCGCGTTTGACAATTCCAAATGCTTTCTCCTTTCCGAAGATTCTAAATCTGCTAGTACTGCATGTGCACTTCCTCGTAAATTTGATGCCAGAAACATTGCTTTTTGGTCTTCAGTCCAGTTGTTAATTTCAGCAACAAGTTCAAAGTGAACTCTAAAGTCTTCTCACGGTTCCGATCCATCGTAGGTCGCTGTCCTGACTAATGGCTTTTGAAAATTTCTATTCAAACTGGCGTCTGCGCCATATCCTAGACTTCTCAGGTTTTCCTGACAGTTTCTGTTCCCACTCGTGTTTGCCACATTTTCCAGACTTGTAAGGTTTCCCTGAATTTTGCTCTCAAGTGCCTTGCATTCCCGTTCTAGATTTTGTATTTCTTCCAGCTGCGACCTACTTTGCACATTAAAGGTAGGAGTTGACGTTTGTAACGTTGTACCCAAACCTGTGTCGGGATTTCTCCGATGTCAAAAAATAATTGTTGGAGTATCAAGCCCTCCTTCCGCCATTTTTGTTGTTGTTGTTGTTGTTGTTCTTGTTGACACAGTGAATAAGAATTGTCTGAATCTGTATAAAAATCCAATACGTAAACCTCACTGATATCACTGCAATTTAAGTCCTGGAGTCAACTGTAAGAAAATCACTCCAAAAGAAATACATTAGATGCGATTCATTCCGTAGCCGAAATACTAAAGCAAACCCACACAACTGACAGAATAATCCACTATACACTATGTACACTCCTTTAGCCTTGTGTTGCATTACACAAGAAAACCCCTACTTTCTGTAGCGTTAACATCTAACTATCCGTTAGAACAGAGAGAGAGAGAATATCTAAATGATCCTTTCACAATGAAAGCTACAAAACCTCTCCCCTCTTAAGTCTGTGAATCTTCTTTAAACCACTCTCCCAGCACATAATTCAGTCTAGTTCCAAAACCGGATACTTGACACATGTAAGCAGATAAGGTTTCTCACACCCTAGGGTCAATGCCCTCAGCCAGATTGTTCTGTTATAACAGTTCTAATTGTTTCAACTAGTGCTATAGGGAAAACATAAATGCCCTTATCATTGTAGCATCGCTCTCCCCTGGAATCTAATTTCATTACAATATATATATATATATATATATATATATATATATATATATATATATATATATATATATATATATATATATATATATATATATATATATATATATATTCGTTCTTTTTGGTTTGAACAATGATACAGCTTTCAAAATTTAATTCCCATTGTTAGTTGTATTGGTTATAGTGTTAGCACGATTATCGTTATGTATGTATGTATGTATGTATGTATGTATGTATGTATGTATGTATGTATGTATGTATGTATGTATGTATGTGTGTGTGTGTGTGTGTGTGTGTGTGTGTGTGTGTGTGTGTGTGTGTGTGTGTGTGTGTGTGTGTGTGTGTGCGTGCGTGTGTGTGTGTGCCTGTGCTTTTTTAATACTGGCGAAACGGGGAAATCAGTGTGAATACACACCAACATACCGGGGACACACCGCGAAACGGGGACGTCCCTGTTTTGTAATAGCTGTTAATATGGACTGCCATGACCTTACAGAGTGATAAAAACCTTGAAATTAGCGTATCTGAACATGTCCCCATTCGGTCGGTATTTTTTCACAACATGCCATACACAACGATACACACGTCCTGCTCAACCTAAAGCCACGTCCCCGTTTACGCCTAAAAAATTCACACTGCTTTGATGTCAGCTCGCGCACTTTGTTCAAATTACTCACTGAAGATACTATCGAAATCTAACAGGATTGAAATGAAGTATGTAAACAGACATGCATTTATTATATATATATATATATATATATATATATATATATATATATATATATATATATATCTTTTTTAACACTGCTGATGTACAAATAATGTACATAACAGAAACATTCATTTAAATTATGTTTGACTCCGCAGTCAGTTGTCAAACTATTCTGATCCTTTCCTTCGTTTAATCAGCATTCTCTCTCTCTCTCTCTCTCTCTCTCTCTCTCTCTCTCTCTCTCTTAAAACCTAGTGGCGTATAATAGTGTTGTGGTTGAAATGGCAGTATTTATGGTTGGAATTCAGTAAATTATACAATGGAATCAATAAGTTGGGACTTGGTAGATACCGTTTATGTGTCCATAGTGGAAAATAGTCGTAATAATATACGCGTGATACGCCGGAAAATGTGTGGATTGACTGGCCTAGGGCGGCGCAGTTAAATAGTTCCCAGTTAGAAAGGGAATACTAGTGTATTATCTATGATATAACGGCATTTTGTTCTCAGTTAACTAGTGTATTTTCTATGGCATACGGAAATCTGATGATAATGAAGAAAAACCATGCAAAGGTGCGGTTAATGGACTTTTGAGCAAGTAGTTTTAAATGTGGTCACCAATTGATAAGAGTAAAATTTATTATATAAAGCAGACACATCTGACTTTCCATTTTACAACTCGTTGTATGGAATTTTTGGAAATTTGGGGAAAACATATGACTTCCAGCGGGATTCGCGCCATGGTTTTGAAACTGCTCGGTCAAGTGTATACCCCTGTGCGTGTTAGAATATATATATATATATATATATATATATATATATATATATATATATAGAGAGAGAGAGAGAGAGAGAGAGAGAGAGAGAGAGAGAGAGAGAGAGAGAGAGAGAGAGTAGAGAGAGAGAGAGATTTACAAATTATACGACAGAACGGAATGTGCTATCCCTGGATTTTATAGAGAATGCTTGATAATTGTGGTCAGAATTAATATTTAATACAAGTAATAAATAAGGAGATTCAATCACTTGCCCATGAAATATGGGTCAGTGTGTGCAGGCAAAGCGAACGGTGCCGTTTAACCGCGGACCAAGTTTCGATCCTCTGTAGACTACGAATGTTTTGTATCTGACCTGTATGATAGTATTATTTGTGTTATATAATAATAATAATAATAATAATAATAATAATAATAATAATAATAATAATAATATTACAAACTCTGAACATGAAATTTCAGTTTAGTTTGTTAACATGGAATGAACTACGTGCATTAGTTGGGATTAATGCGGTATATTTCTCTCATTTAACAGTCCTTGTATTAGTTTTTGGTAGTATTACAGGTAGTAGAGTTAGTAGCTGTATTAGTAATGAAGTAGTATTAGTAGTAGTTTTGGTTGTAGCGTTGGTAGTAGGTTTGATAGTAGTATTGGTATTAATAGTGGTGGTAATTTTTGTGGTAGTATTTAGAATAAGCAAAATGCACATTTACAAATTAACGCGTGCATTCAAAAGCACACATATACGTTATTTTGTTTGTTGAGAGATAAAATCAACACGTTGAGCTGGGTGATGTATGGTGTTTTATCAAGAAAAGAAAGAAACACACAAACCCATACAAACGTACGCACAGAAAACTAAAATTATCCAGACCGAAGCAAAAAAGATACACATACACAAACGAGAGGTTGTAAACAAAACAATTATATACGCACATTGTTTTTGAATGGCACGCATTCAGGTCAGCCCCTTGCTATACTGATTACATTTTTACCCTTTGTGTAACGTACAATGACGTCATTGAAGCTAGAAATTTTGAGGCTATACATATACGTTTTTCATAGGTCTTTCCACAGGTTGTAGCTATAAATATTCACTAGGGATTTTCTCCAAAGTATGTTTGGTGTAAGTAATATCTATGTTGTGAGAGTTTATGTCCTTTATTTAGGATAGCATAGTGGTGTGATGGATACAATGTTTGCGGTGTTATAAATATTCGCTTTTCCTAAGAATTCGTCTTCTTCGATTACATTCTGAGCTAAATACATATAAGTTTGGGATAGTGTGTTAAGTGTTGTGTTAAATTGTATCTTTTTCGTTTACATTCCAATAAAGTACATGACTTTTGGAGTGTGTGTGTGTGTGCGTGTGGGGGGAGGCGTCTTTGGTTCTCCCTTTACAACTCTTAAACTACAACATATAAAAAGGGACAGCTAAATCTCAGAGCATCTTGAACATATAACATCGCTGTAATTTTCGACACCTTAGCTTCAATATACAAACACAGAATGCGGACATAGAAAAGGGACATTAAAGCTACAGAAAAAATTTACCTGCCATGTCTATATCGATTCATATGTCCATAAATACGCAAATATTTTAAAGTATAACGAATCACATGGACTAACTCAGATAACTACACAATCATATAAATAACGTATGTATAATTACCTACGAGATCTCGTGCTATTTTCAGCTGAAGCTTGGATTATTTGTGTCTTTCTGTATGTGTTCGTATGCATGGTGTTTGTTTGTGCACTCGTATGTTTGTGTGTGTATGTGTTTGTCTTTACCTTGATCAAAAACACATAAACAGTATTTGTGTACGTTTGTGTATGGGGGGGGAGGGGCGTATGTGTATGTGTAATGTGTATATTTTTCCCTCAACAATAAACATTTGTCCATAGACATAACATTGTCTTTGAAGGTATGTGTTTTTGTATGCACGCGTTCATTTGTGTGTGAGTGTGTGCATTTTGTTTTTATGCACGCGTACGTTTGTTAGTCTTTATGTTTCTTTACGAAAGTGTGTGTGTGCGTGTGTGTGTCGATGTATGCTATTGCAATGCATGTGTTTGTGTGTGTATATAGTGTGTGTGTATTTACTTTACTTGTGTGTTTGCACGTGCACGCGCGATGGTTCGTTTGTGTGTGCTTGTTTTTCCCTTTAAAAATACATTTCCTAAAACACGCAAAATAAAGTAGTATTTGTTTGAGTGTGTTTTGTGTGGTTATGTTTTTTTCTTCCTTAAACAAAAAAATTACACTTGTCCATAAACAAAACAATAGCGTTTATGTGTGTATGTCTTGTTTGATTGTATATGTGCATGTGTCTGGTTTTTCTTGTGCTGCTCATAACAAACTCCCTTTATCCATATCACATTTATTTCACCTACCTACCCACCTGCAGGAGAGCATATTCGTATCAGCCACTTGCCATAATAGTTTCAGGTTTAGGTAATACTTTTATGATAACCTCGTTCTTTAAGTACTATCTGCCAATCTTTGTCTCTATTGTTTTTGGCTCTGTACCATACTTGTCCCTATACAGACCCTATACAATTTATACATTGTCCCTAGACATGCAAATCCATGTTCGAGGTCCCTTTGTCAATATATAGTGCCATGTTTAATTCCCGTTGTCTCTAGATAGTTTCAATCCATTGTTGGTATAATACCCTATGCTCAATTCCTATTGTCCTATACAGTCCCAATATCTGAATACCTTTCCCTTGTCCCACTATAGTCCCTAGACAGATCAATCCATTGTGACTAGACATGCTCATTTCCTTGAGCCGTTATAGTCCCATGTTACATTTCCCATTTTAAATTTCCGCTTGTCCATATATCGTCGCAGGGTGTTGTAATGGTAATTCATTGTCCGTAAAATGGATACAAAATCCAACGTTAAATTCCTATTGTTCACAGAGTGGATATACATATCCATATGTTAACTTTCCTTTGATCCTGGAATACATATAACCTTTTTCAACATAACGGTCCCATTGAGACTAGGGTGTCCCCATACACTCCTAATAAGTGTGCTTTGCCAGTATAATTCCATGTTGGAGCCCTTCCCTCTCGACGGAATAAAATAGTTCGATAAAAATAAAAGGATTCGAATTAGTTTTTCTCAGCTAATGCCACATTTAGTAACTCCAATTGGCTTATAGAAAGATTGCAGCAATATTTCGAATAAACTGGGTGCAGAATCTATTCATACAAGTTTTCTTCCATTTTATTATTTGTTTTATAGCAAACCTTTCAGACCAAAATTTGATAACTTATGTGTGCAATCCGCCATGGTTCTAACATAAACCATTTGTTTTGAAAAACATGCACATGAAAAAACAAACCTAGAAAATTAAATGTATTTTACAATGTAAACGAACGTATGATGCAAAAAAATCCGCCATGGTTCTGACATAAACCATTTGTTTTGAAAAACATGCACATGAAAAAACAAACCTAGAAAATTAAATGTATTTTACAATGTAAACGAACGTATGATGCATTTTTTTTACTTCTTTGTTGGTGGTGTGGTTGTATTACTTTAGCTATGTTAAGGAAGAGCACATATGTCATTTATCTTTAAAACAACAGCGACATTAGCTTATATTTTGTTAAATTTCACATCTTTTTCAAAGACGTTGATATTAATTTGGAAATAAACATTAGAAACGCAATACTTTAGAAACAATATTTGGATCTTGATCTGAAACATTTACATATTCATGGTCACTAATTAACAAGTTTGAAATATTTACAAACGACTGATAGAGAAACTTTATTCAGAAAAAGTTAAACATAAAATTTCTTCGCTTTGAAGAAGAGTATTGATGATATTCAGTTTGTAGAAAAATACCCAGCTTTGAAAAAGAGTAAAATAGAACCCAACATTATGTAACATAAGGGTACTGATTTCTGTACTCTAACATTGTGCAGGTCAAGAGAGAATTGAGATAATGTTTCCATAGTTATGCACTGACCAGAAGGCACATTTTCCCTCATATACAGTTCACAAAAGTTGAACTAGAAGTCAGCTTTGCAGGACTGTCTGCATTTTATTTGGCCTTCTAGCGTTGTATAGATCAATTAAGTAATCAGCTGATAAACGTATCGTAATCAAGGGCAAAATGAATATGTACTTGCAATCCAAATTTATAGCAATTAACGTTTCGGAATATTCGAACATATTACATATTATTGCAATAAAACCTTCCACAACATACCCTAATATTGATTACATATTACACATGAGCAGATATCCACGTATTTTAGAATATATTGGATCGCAAGTCCTCATCATATTATTGTCACTGTAGCTATAAGTTGTTATGTAAGGCACATGTCTGAATGTGTGCATTTAAAATATCTCAAAATGTTTAATTTGATCCGAATATGTTAATTTAGTTTAGTTCTTGACTAATTTTGGTATTATAGGTTCTTCTAATATCACATTCCAATGAATCATTCAGTTTAAGAATTTTTGACCGACACTCTTAAAAATATACAAGAAATGTTAAAACTTATTATTATAATTATGTTTGCACACTTGATCTGAATTAATATGTAGTACATGTCCCACCTATGCAAATGTCCATCCTTGTGTACAAGTTTTGATAATCCGAATATCACATTTAGTTGATAATATTGGATCAATTTATACAAATCATTGATATGGGATGCCACATTTTGCTGCATGCACTTTCAATATCTTATATCATTTAATATAACCGTAGATCATTTAAAGCTCCTGTGTTTATTTTTTATGTTGTTGCAACTCTGTTATCTTGAAAAATTAACTCAAATAAGCGACATGATCCAAAGTAAAATCAACCGACAAATTTATTTATCATAGTTAAAAGTTAAAATTTGAAAGAAAAGTACATTATTGTTAATTTAATCTATATTAATCATAAACATATTATCAGAAGTCCAAACTCAGAGGATATCCTGAATGAATTCCACCACTCTTGAATGTGTTGATGTACTAATATTCTTGAATATAATGTTACGCCAACGGTCATGATGTAATGTTGTTTACCTTATCTTTAAATATTAATACACTAATTTTAGTTGAAATAAGACAAAATAGTATGCCCAGGAGGTGGGTCATTGATTTTCTTCCAGATTGATTTCAATTTTCAAAATATGGTTAGGCCTTTTTTTGAAATCGAAGCAAACATTTTTTTTTAAAAAAACAAATTCATTGAAGTCAGGTAGAAATAACCCTCGGCCAGTAAAACAGAATCAATCCATCAATCACAAGGATCAAGATGGCAATATTATATACAGCGAGGTACATTCATTGCTAATATCTCATCATGTTAAATCTAAATATCTAATTATGTCCTCATGTCACTTCCCATCCACATGCCTCGATCGTTCTCTCTCGTTGTGTCTAAAGTATTTGTATAAGTTGTGTTCTTACTGAGAGTTGAGAATAAAGGTGTATCGATATTATCTTTGAGACCGAGATTATTGTTTATATTGTCTCATCGCTGAGACATAAAGTAGCTCCTCAAATTAGAGTATTTTCCAATCCATGTAATCCTTTGAGATAGAGAGATGCAGACAGAAATGCATTCATATAGACAGAAGCAGATGGAATGTAAACGTATCCAAAAATAAGACAGTTCTTGTGCAACAAATGGTTTTGAAAAAAAATATTTATTCATACACAGTACATTGACATGAACTTCAAACTCTCAGTTCGTTCGATTTTATACAGAAATGATGTGTGTTTAAAAGAAAAAGACTAAACTAGCAGGTACATCGAGACGAGTATGTCAGTCAATTAACGTAGCAATACTTCATTGGTTCTGAAAAGAAAAGACCAATGAATTTAATGGGTTTACAAATGTGGCTTGTCTCAAAAGATTGTATAACTTGATACTTATGTCATATAACATTGTATCATTTATTGTTTCTGAGCAAATTGTAAAAATCATATAACCAGACAACTGTTGAGTATATTTAGTTGATGTTGACTTTTATAACTCTAACTAAAACAAATTATAATTTCTCTGTACGTGTACATATTACAAGATGCCTTGTTCAAAGACATTTTTGAGTGTCACCATATTGCATTTAGTGTTTCAAATCTTAGAATTTAAGTCTGTATGGATCATCATGGTAATAAGTTATAACGTGAAGCTTACCTTTTCAGATAAGTTGCATGAAAGAATATGAGTTTTAACTAAAACACGTGCGATCTTTGTGGATGCGTTTAGTTCAAAACCATTACAAGGTCAAACAGAATCGAAAATAGTGTATATATGTAAGTAAACTATTCACAGAGCTAACCATTTCTAAGATCTGCGATTTAAATATTATATTATCGTTCATACAAATCGAAGTTCTTGATGCATGGGCACGAATCAGCCATGTATCATATCCGACTGAGTTTCATGTATTATGTCCCAGAAAAAAATCTTCTCTCATTTGTTTGCACATTATATAGTTATCGAATTCATTTTTGAAATTCGCCATCGTTATATAAATAGTTGCAAACGTGGCAATGAATTATCGGAAATCTAAAGTACAGCTAATACCTCATGAATGCCTCAGTAACTGCTCATCCTTGTTACTCAGAAACCGTTTTAGAGCAGGCCATGCAGCAGTTCTTGGACCATTTTTTACAGAATTTCTTCTTCGATGAATAGAAGGAGCGAATGTCTGCACAAGTCAAATCCATGTAACCTGTATCTTCGCATTTACTATCGCCTATATAAAACAAAACAAGAGATCTAACTCACAGAACAAGAAAGACACAAAATACAAAAGAAACCCAGAGGATTGAACTGCATACAAATGAAAGAAAATAGAAGTTAATGGAATATCTTTCTTGATTTATTTAATATGAAAGTCATGCTGAATTATTTGAAAAAAAGCAGAAACGAAAATATAAATGTATGATCATAGTAAAATTGTGTGAAATGGTGGATTGTTTTTCTTTTCATTTCGACAACAACTATTCCTCTCATGTATCAAATACAAACTACACATACCCGGATGTGCCGTTGCATAATGCGCCGGTAGACACGGGTTTTTGCAGTTTGTACGATGTGATCAGTAGACATATACCTGATTTGTAAACCTATTGTGCTACACCAGATCAATATATATGTTAATTGGATTTTGATTCAAATTATAATAAGTTAGTATATAAGGTACCAAATATATTTTTTCAGTGGTCCCCAAACGTTTTCGCCCCCCCCCCACCCCCGTTATCCGCAGTGCCCTTCTACCTTACTCAGTAGAAAGCATTAATCTCACCACCCAAAGCAGGCGGTACCATCTTCTTTCTAAACCACTGATTTACTGTGTTACTAATCATAAGATCTTTCGTTTATAATATTCATTTTTGTGATCTCTGATCTGACTTGATCATTATTTTTTTAATAATATCTTTTATATAAATATATTCACTGTCTGTTTTACATTCGTGTATGTTTGAGTCTCTCTCTCTTTATATATATATATATATATATATATATATATATATATATATATATATATATATATATATATATATAGATAGATAGATAGATAGATAGATAGATAGATAGATAGATAGATAGATAGATAGATAGATAGATCCTGACTTGCTCACCTTTGCAAGTTTCACAACAGGCTTCGCCTAGGTTGGAACAGAACCTCTTTTTGTTTGATAGAATTGATCGAAACTGAGCGTCTTTTCAAACCCTTACCCTTATGCTTGTTTCCACAATTCCAATGACTTCAAGACAACAGTCGATGTCAGTAAAGGCCTCCTTAAATATAAAATAATTCAAATTATTATATTCTAAACAATTTATGACCAAACAAGAGAAATCTCCCATTTCACACTTGTATGTTTTTTGTGTGTTTTTACGTTTCCTTGAGTCCTAAGTAAGGTTTGCGAATCCGAATATTATTACTTCACGTGATGCAACACAAGACACGACCCAAACACTTAACACAAATAACTAATCTTATCTCAAATTACTAAACGTGTGTACCTACCAACATCACAATCTTCTCTACACATTGTTTGTGATCTCTCTTTATTAGGCCTAGCTTAATACGGCTGTAACCCAACGAACACTCCTCTTTATCCAGTTGGCTTAGAATAACAACAAATGCATTACCTGAAGAGCTTTCATCGGTAATAACTAAACGGTAAACAATTACAAACTGAATTGGGAATTAAGATAAGATAAGATGAGATGAGATGAGATGAGATGAGATGAGATGAGATGAGATGAGATGAGATGAGATGAGATAAGATAAGATAAGATAAGATAAGATAAGATAAGATAAGATAAGATAAGATAAGATAAGATAAGATAAGATAAGATAAGATAAGATAAGATAAGATAAGATAAGATAAGATAAGAATTTTTAATTTCAGACTACAAAGTCCGTACCTCTAAATTAAAATATAAAGTTGTAAAAAAAACATTTTAAATATAAACATAAAGCAAAAATAATTCACTCGATAAGAATTAGGAATAAGTATCAAAATGTATGTAAACATGGATGAATCAGGAATAAGTATATAAATGTATGTAAACATGGATGAATCAGGAATAAGTATCAAAATGTATGTAAACATGGATGAATCAGGAATAAGTATCAAAATGTATGTAAACATGGATGAATCAGGAATAAGTATCAAAATGTATGTAAACATGGATGAATCAGGAATAAGTATCAAAATGTATGTAAACATGGATGAATCAGGAATAAGTATCAAAATGTATGTAAACATGGATGAATCAGGAATAAGTATCAAAATGTATGTAAACATGGATGAATCAGGAATAAGTATCAAAATGGATGTAAACATGGAAGAATCAGGAATAAGTATCAAAATGTATGTAAACGTGGATGAATCAGGAATAAGCATCAAAATGTATGTAAACATGGATGAATCAGGAATAGGTATGACTTGGCCGCGGATCAAAGCCTCCACAACCTCTTGCATCTGAGGTGGATGCTTTAACCACTAGGCCACTGGAACGGTCATCACCAGTATGTAAATAGTAATTTGTTCTTAACAAATATAATCAGTGAAGATCATTTCTAATTTATTTCTTCTTTTCTTTAAAAACAGAAGTTAACAGCATTATTTTTTTTATAAAATCAGTTTGAAACTGTACGTGAACCTGTAATGGCAGACATTCCTGCACCTATGACAAACCACTTCATTAAATTGTATTCTTAACAAAAATGGGCAAATAAATTCAAGAAAATATATAATTTAATTAAAACAAGGTCTAAATATTTTGTGTTAGAAAATTTAGCTTAAATATTTAATAATGTAGTCAGAAATATGGGACAATACTATGTTGTGGAATTCGAAACAATGGTGTGCAGCTCAATGCTGTTTTCTGATGAAATTCATTTTCATGAAGAAACACACACACACACACACACACACATATATATATATATATATATATATATATATATATATATATATATATATATATATATATATATATATAAAGCAAAAGCTCTTTAAAGCAATGCATATTGTTGCTATCAGTATTTAGGCAAATAATAAAACCATAAATATGCAGTCCTAATATTGGATGTTTGTAATAAATCTAGAAAGTGTGTAGTTAAATAAAGATGCATTCACATGTTCTTTGATGGGTGTTGTTGGAAAAAAGGGTCCAGTTTAGTTACATATCAATTTTAATGCTTCAGTGTGTTGTCTATTTATAGGTACAGTAATGTTTAGCGGGAGCAATGAAATAAAAATGAAGAGTATGGATTGAAGTCATTTGCTCCAATGTACATTTTGTCTGCTTCAAAGTATGCTAGAAATCTTTCTGACTGCAATTTTACACAAAACATTTAGTAAATAAAATTATTAAAAGATACTGTATTATGTAATATTACCGACTTGCAATTACATGAGTTTAATCTTGTTACTCCTATAACATTAAATGAATTACAATGTATAGATTCTACTGTGCTTTTTTAAATACATCATATGGCCAAAATACACTGCATTACCTCAATCTAAACATACATATGACAAGTATAAATGCAATGGATATGAAAAGGTATAAAGGTGTTACATCGTTTTGTTCAAATGCATATTTTTAAAAGCTTTAAGAACATATTCAACAGTGGTCTGAAGATAAACTGCTACTTGGAGATCAAACAGATGCAGGACTTTGGCTCATGGTAGGCACTTCAAGAAAGACTTAGTCAAAGTCTTTTTTTAACCTAAAATGAGATTTCTGCTTTGTAACAGTCTCTTCTGTAGGTGGTGGTGATAGTGGAGCAAGTACATGAGACAGTCACCTAGGATCATTAATGTCAAAAACAAATGGCTGGTTCATGCCAACTCTATCATATAACCTCATTTTCAATATTTTTATAATTATTTCCGGAATATACATGTACTGTTGATCAGCTTCTTTTGGGTTTGCAGACCATCTCTTCCTTTTTTTGTTGAATGACCTTTGGTATCTGACAAATAAAATGCAAACATTTCACTCACAAGGTCATTTTATATTTTTTTTTTAATTTTCCAAATAAAAACTGCATAAAATTACATGTAACAAATCATTTTGCTACAGATGAAAATGGCAATATAGCAAACCTGTATCTTTACCCATATATTTTAAAAATGTTTAGATTATTTACAGAACTGTCTAATTACATTAGACTAATTCTAACCAAAGTTGGTTTAAAAAAATGTCTTGTGTAAAAGATTAAACTGTACCACAAACAGATGGTTTATCAACTTTCAGGTAAAGCATTAATATTTTTACAAAAATGAATTATTACGTTAACAAACAAGAATAAAGTTTATTACCTTATTGTTCCATCTGTGTTTACAATCACATCTCTGTCAATATGAATGTTATGATGAATAGCTGCCAACAGATAACTAGCTTTGGAAGCTGATGGCTTATATGAATGTCTCTTGGAGGCATACAATATAATCAAACTTCTGGAAATTCTCCAGTTCTGCTGTACTTCTGAAACAAAGTAAAATGATCAAATAAATTAATAGATTCAGATGCAGAGAACTATTTAAAATTTATAAATCCCCATAATCTGTTTTGATGAAAATGCCAATATACAGTAGCATTATACAGCAGAAAATAATGAGAATAATCAACTCATTCCACCCCTACAATTTTTTTCCTTGTCACCTGAAATGGGGGTAGGCAACGCATTTGTGGGCTAATTTTTAATACATTGAAATCATCTGCTTCCAATATTTGTTTACGTAGATATATGCCTAGGTGTGCTAGAAACATCATTCGGCATCTGCATAAGGGTAAAAGTAGGAGTTTTTTTCTTCTTCTGACCCATCATTTTCCTCCTGGAAACGTTTTACTTCCAATCCCAAAATTATCCTACTTTTGCAAAGGTTCACCTGTCTGTGTATAGCTCAGACCGGTGTGAATTAGATTGCAAGCAAAATGTAAAAAATCCGGAAACAAAATCTGATTCCAACAATGTGTATGTGCACAAAAATCGGGCAAAGCTTGACCCCTCTCCCTGTACACATGCATTCTTTCTTTAAACACACACACACCCCATCTGCGTAAATGCGATTGGCCTCCTCATTCTGTAGAACAGCCTATATTTAATCCACACAGAAATGATCAAGGATTAACAATATTATGTATTTAATATAACAGATAGTCGACCAATGTTGAATATCGGTTTGCATCAAATAATAAGCTGCATAACTTTAAAAAGTATGTCTATTGTCCACTAAAACTCACTCACGAACTGAACCCAGTCATGCAGGTTACATATTAGACAAATTACTATCGAGGTATATGTGTACAAATATTATCAGCAGACCACCCACTCCCATACAAAAGCATATGCATTTGGGTAAACCCCCCTTGCCCTCTCCATGTATACTAAACGGACAAAACCATAACGATGGCCTTAGTGTGGTTTGTATTTATAATACAATGCATTCATTTTCTTACTATGATAACCAGTATATCTTCATTCTTTCAATTATGCATCAATACTATATTTAAGATATATTGTAATTACACATTTGTTACTTCTGTGTTCATATACAGCAAAAAAAGCTTTTGTGGGAGCAACTTTCTGGTTCATACACAAATATCAATATAATACAATGCTATATATACATGTGTGTGTGTGTGTGTATATATATATATATATATATATATATATATATATATATATATATATATATATATATATATATATATATATATATATATATTATGCAATTACTTTTAGTTTACTTACATATATCATGCATGGATCATAATGGTTGTTTTAGTATACTTAACACAAATATTCCCCTTTTATGTATGTATCACAATTATTTTTTGTTAGTATACTTTCTCAAATGGGTTGATAAAACTTTTAGTCTTTTCCATCATTACACTTTCCTTCTCCTTAAGATTTTCAACTTCAAACAAGACTGAATCCTTTAAAACAAAATTTTGAAATATGTAAATACTAATGTTGAACTTGGAAATCTTTAGTTTTTGTATCAAAAGAAAGCATTATCATTTATCTTGTTTATTATGATGGGAATGATAATGTTTCAAGAAATAATAATAATAATAATAATAATAATAATAATAATAATAATAATAATAATAATAATAATAATAATAATAATGATAATAATAATAATAATAAAAATAATAATAATAATAATAATAATAATAACAATAATAATAATAATAATAATAATGTATTTAAAGGGGTGACTCATTTAGTAAAAGACTATTCTCCCTTGAGGCCATTTAACTAAAATACAAACAGCATGATGAGGAACATATCAATAACAAAAAAAGACATTTGCCAACAAACAATTTACAACAAAATATTATTCAAAATAAAACAAACCATATTTAAAAAATATACAATTTTTACCAACTGCAAAATATTAAACTAATATAGAATGATACACTTCCAGGCAATACATACATTCTTAGTCTTTTTAGATGTGTATCTACCAAAATATTTGTAAACAAGTAAATATACATAAAATTTAATAAAATGTAGCAATACTTACACAGATGCCATATCTGATTCTGATGTGGTTATATCAGACACAGCAGGAATTTGTATCCTATGAATTGTTGGCCCAGGTGTAGAAGTTGTCGCCATGTCTTCTGTGACATTCCTCTCTGTTTCTGATGTTTTCCTTGCACTGCCATTCATAACTAATATTGCAAGAGAAAATAAATGTTTCATTAGACACAATAATTATATATATATATATATATATATATATATATATATATATATATATATATATATATATATATATATATATATACTTTACAAATAATAGCATGCATAAAATATACTTAACTGTATTGCATTACTTTAATTTACAGTCATCACCATTTACATTATATATAATTTTTATTTAAAAAAAACAGTAGTGACTGCTTGCCTCTAAATAACGTCTTAGGGTTGCGTGTGAAAATGAAGATGATCATTAAAACCCCTTTTGTAGCCTCAAAAACAGCAGTATATATACATGTCATGGCGTACATGCGGGTTTCAAACTTTTAGCGATATTGTTGCAGGTCTATGACATTTTATTTCAAGCTAAATGGAATAATGCCAGTTTATATAAAATATGTTATTTTATGAGTTTTGATAAAGAATTAACAATACAGAAATACAATAGCGGTATAAAACCTTGACGGTTCAATGCAAAATTGAGACTTACCTATCCAGCAAGAATTTGGCTACCTCAGGCTCAAATTGGACTTCTTTTTTATTCCATCGTTCATGGTGGTCACCAATACATATGCGTGTGATGCCATAGTTTGCTCAGAGAGCTTTTTTCCCCCTCCTTTCATAATCTAAGTCTTCGCATTTGATATAGTTGCGAACGCCATTATTATTGTAAACACGTGTTTGCGCATGGCTAAAATTCTTAATCTTCGGGAGATGTCAACGTAGAGGTTACATGAATATAGGCGTGGCAAATACCGAATTTTTGTCTGCCAGACAATAATGAAAAATCGCGTATTTTATCACAAAATTTCCGATGCTAGCCTGATTTCGGCCTCAGTAACAACCTGAATCGCAATTTTTCAACTAAATAAGTAATCACGAACTGAAAAAAGAAATGTATAATTTCATTCGTTTTTACTTAGGTTGTATGTCTTTAAGAATAGTGCTGGATAATATTTGATGATAGGAAATACGTACTACTACTAGCTGAAGAGAGCCAATATATATACATATACATATATATATATATATATATATATATATATATATATATATATATATATATATATATATAGATAGATATATATATATATATATTCTGGCATGTATCTACCTAGTATTCAACAAAGATTTTTGTTCTACGTAAAAGACGGTCAAAATATGTTAAGTCAGAGAAATACGCTACTTTTGTACCATTCTCACAAATTAAATTTACGTTAAAATGAGTTAAAATTAGAATAAGATGAAAGGCAATTTTCTTTCACTTTCAGAATTTAATTAAATAAACTACGCTACCGCAAGTCACTACGGAGATGAACGGACATTATTTAGATGTAGTAGGCAAAGAAATGGTGCAAAAATTGAATGACTGACGTAGACAAAACTTGGTAACACTCTGGTTGTTAGATTTTCAGAATGTGAGCTATGTTTTAGAGATGCATATGTTTTCGGATATAAAGTCATTTGGTTAAGGATTACTGTTATTAAAATATTAATACTACATATTACATACCGGCTACATACTACTCAGTTATCTTCTTGCAATGAAGAATAGTGCTGGATATTATTTGATGATAGGAAATACGTACTACTACTTGTTGAAAAGAGCCAATATATTTGTAAGATATGCAAGTATATACGACAAGAGTTATGAAAAATTAATTCACTGCTTTATTTACATACAGACACGTAATTACACAACACTAGAGTGGATACTTTACCAAAAACAGTTTAGTTTGAAGAATGCTCTTGGAATCATCATCTGCTATTATCCATGGTATTTTTGCATGAGAATCCTTGCCTTATGACCTGATGATATTAACTGACAACGTTCCCTGTGAACGGCTCTTTCACGGCTCTCTTGGTTCCGTCAGGCATCTCCTTAAAACGTATACGTCGGTGTCAGCACGTATGTGTGGATCTTCTTTGAGGTTAAGGTTGATTGATTTCTTTCCTGCATTTAATTGGAACTTTAATTCCTCTGATAGACCAAGGCCTAGATGACGTTTCAGTGCGTCATTATTGAGATCTCTGAGCCATACAAACTCAGACGTTCCTGGAGAATATATATAGTATTTTGATAAATACGTCAAATACTGCCTAAAATGCATATTTGGCTTTGGGTACACATTTTCGTAAGCTGTTACAATGCCAACATTGTTAAATATGTCCGTTACCGTCGTACGTTAACTCACAAATGCAAGAAACGTTCCATCTAAGAAGCACCAAGAATGTTTCCAGTAAATATATAATTTAGCAAACCGTCAACATTCGAAGCAATCTATCATGTAGATAAAAAATGATTTGAAAGATGATACCAATGCGGTGACCTAATTCTTAAGGCGTCCGTAAGCTGGAGGTAGGTGGTTTGAATCCCATGGTTTTCGCATGCCAAAGACTTGAAACGATCGTAGTAACAGTTGCCTTGCTAGGTGCTCATAATTACGAGATTCGTATTAAGTGTGGTCGGCCTTGTGTCAGGATGTTGTTATGTTGGACATCATGCTACATGTCTTGGGTACGATGCTCCAGTGCTAGATATCACTATAAGCTTTCACACTATAGAAATCGTTGCGATCCGACTGAACAATTGGTAATGCTACAATAAAACCTAAATAACACACGAACAGATGTAAAATATGTTACTCTGAGATTTTCTTGTATTCTTCTCAATGGATATCAATATACTTTTAATTCAACCTTAATATCTTGCAAGACTTTCTTGTATTATCTGAACTTGAATGTAGCACAAGAAGTGTTCTCATGCAATACGTTGTCCCTATACGCCTTTAAATATATCTTCTTCAAACAGTACACTTCTTGGTACCAATGTTTCTCTAGATGAAAACAGTAGGTTGGAGAATTATATATAGGAAGAAACTAAAGTCAAAACGAATTCTGCGAAGCTGGAGCTACTTACATGTTTTATATGTGGGTTAAGTAATTATTGTATGAACTCTTGTTCTGTCCATATTCATACAAAGTTTATCAGCAATTCTAGATTAATCTGCCGACATTGAAGCAAAACTCAAAAGTACCTTACTTAAGTGTGCGTGGGGTGCATACTTCAACGCCATATACCAATTACCTTGTAGAATGAGAGAAGATAAAATATGATACAAATGTGCTTATTCATTAGCTATATTAAGATAATAATAATAATAATAATTAGGACTTTGTATTGCGCCTAATCTTTCGAAGCTCCAAGCGCTTTACACCATCTATAATGATATGACTACACTACAGAAAAAATTACAAAAACAATGAAATTGGAAAACATAACAACATGCTGAAAACATATAAGATACAAAACATTATTAGGTCAATAAGTTTGTCCCTATAGTCGAAACAGGTGAGTTTTAAGAGCACTCTTAAACGAGACCACTGAGTCTTTGTATCAAATTTCAATGGGCCATTCGTTCCACGTCGCCGGGCCCTGATATACAAAAGAACATTGTCCATATGACTCATTTTCACAATGGGAACAATGAGTATACGATTGTCAGAAGAAGAGCGTAAGTATCTAGCTGGTGTGTACACATGGGTGAGGCTGAATAGATATATTGGACTGAAGTCTGTCTGTGAAACATAGCACAAAGAACAAATTTTGTGTTTGATTGTGTATCGAATTGATAACCAGTGTAGGGTACAGAGCAGTGGTGAGGTGTGCTCTAATCGAGGTACTCTAAACATGATCGGTGCAGCTGTGTTTTGAACATTTTGAAGCTTCTAGAGTAAATATTGTGATGAACCAGAGAGAATTGAGTTACAATAGTCCAGTCTTGAAAGTACTAATGACCACACAAGTGTTTTAGTGGAATAAACTGAAAGATATTTACGAATGGATCTGATGCGTCTCAGTTCAAGATATGCAGCCTTGCATATGTTCATGACATGTTGGTGTAATGTGAGAGAACTGTCTAGAGTAACGCCTAGGTTGCGTACTGACTGTGATAATTTAATGTTGGTGTTGCTGATATTTATTGTCTGAGGTAAAGGATGTGAATGTGAAAGACTTTGTGTCGTGATCAGAACAACCCCAGTTTTATCATCATTCATCTGCAGCTTGTTACATGTCAACAATGATTTCACATCAGAAATGCACCTCTCTACTCCATGGATGGTAGCATCAACTTCAGTTGGATGGCTTGATATGTATATTTGGTACGACACTGGGTGATTATCTATGACAATTGAGAGCGACTGAGTGTATAGAATGAAGTGAACAGGTCCAAGAACAGTTCCCTGTGGAACACCACAATATACGTCAACTGAGCTGGAATGTATTACATTTTCAGATATAATTTGTGTCCTATTGACTAAGTAGGACTTGATCCGCTGTAAGGCTATATTCTGAATGTGATGAGTAACAAGGCATTAATGTAAAACGAGGATAGTGCTTGGCAGAACCTATTTAATACAACTATATTCAGCAATATGAAGTTCATGTCCAGTTTAGGGAATTGAAAATTATCTAAATATTGTTCCACATAGAATGTTCCGTCAACACAAATCCTGACATGATGCCGGCATTTAAATTCTTGATGGTGATCTCGGTTATTTAAATTCGTTTATAATGACAAAATCCGGATGCAACAAATGTTAAAAACTACTTTTAAAAAAAATTAAAATTCTAAATCTTCGAAAGATGCAAAAAAAACATTTGATTACAACATGATTGTTAACCAGTAGGATACAAAATATGATTTTACTAAATAATATTGTTAACAACGATTGTTTTTAAATTGTAAAGATGCAACACAATGCTAACCAAGAAACGTGGACGCAATCATGAAATAAACATGATAGATAGTGAAGTGTGGTCTAAGATTTAAAACTGCCGAGACTTTGCACTGTGGATACAAAGCCGATAACTTTCAATTTTAAATTAATTCAGATCGATCCTAATTTTAATTAATAATATTTTGTAAAGACTTAAAATATTAGATAACCACAAGTGTATTTACTTTAAGAGTGTGAATGAACATATTGAACATATATTCTACGACTGGGATGTTACTTCGTTGTTTGATAATCTTTTAGAAACCTTTCCACATTGTCCAAAATAGTATCTATTGTTGCAGGAAATATATATTTTGGAAAGTGAACCACTGGACAAATAGTATAAAAAAACATGCCTTTTCGGCTGAATTCAACAAGCAATGTTCGACCATTTATGTCGCTAAGAAAATAACTAAAGCACATAAGAAATTTGAAAAATTGTCTGCTAAGTTAAACAAAAGAGAAGATCATTTCCTTCAAATATTTGCCTCAACCGCTCAACCGTGAACTTGTGACTTGTACAATGCGGAAATCATGAGCTAATACTGTGATATTACGAAGTCTATTCCACCTATAGACTATAACGTGTCATCCTATGCGTGTGTCAGCCTATACAATTTGTGTCGAATGAGAAGGAGTGAAATATGCATGTGTGCATGTGTGTCTTTTCCTCTGTTGTGTATTATTTTATGTCTCTAGATTAATTGATAACCAAAAATGTTTTGATTGCAAGGTGACTTTGTGATGATATACCGCAACCAAGCTGTCATCATTGAAATATTACATAATTTATTATAAATCTAAAACGAGCCTTACCCCCTCCACCCTCCGAATACAAAACAAACAAGAAAACCCCTTACAAAACAAAACAACAAACAACCCCAAAACAAACACAAAAAAAACAATTAACAAAACAATTCCAATATAATTTGCACAACAATTAAGGATGGAGAAACGACGACGGTAAGTACATATGGTTCCATGCAACAGTCTCTTTCGAGATATCCATTTACATCTTTATATATATATATATATATATATATATATATATATATATATATATATATATATATATATATATATATATATATATATAGCTGCATTTGATTTTCTCATTGCCTAATGCTGTTATTATATAGAAATCCCACGTATCCTTTATTGAAAATGTAATTATTACTTCGCACATTTCACCAGATACCGACAAATATATATCGAAGCAGTGCACAAATTGAACTATAATGGACATGATCAATTCCTTCAAATATTTGCCTCAACCGCTCTTGTACAATGCGGAAATCAGGAGCTATTAATGTGATATTACGAAGTCTATTTGACCTATAGACTAGTACGTGTGTCAGCCTAGCCGTGTGTCAGCCTATCCAATTTGTGTCGAATGAGATGAAACGATCACCGTTCATTTATGATACATTATGCAATTTAGCTTCCATCTCGAAACAAATAATTTTCTTCGTGAAAAGCGTCCTTAATGTAGATACCAAAATCAAAACAAATGCGCTTATGAGCTAAAGAAAGGTGTGAACAATAGGTTTCTGATGAAATTGAACGATAAGATATGTTATTGTTATTAAAATTATCTTCTTTAGTCAGAGAATAAGAACTTTAATCCTATCATTCGAGGATTTAAGAGCAAAAGGATGAGAATTAAATCCCTATTTACCTGTCGTGACAAATGGAGTATATTACGTCTTCATTACGACTGTTTCTCTTAATACGATAATCTATAATCGTCTCAATTTTATCAATATTGTGTGTGGGATGATTAGGATTAGGATTATCATCTTATTTCTGTATGAGAGGTTTACTTGCGTTGTCCATTTCTTTACAATAATGCATACCTATTCACAATTTAGTTTCTCTCGTATTTATGACGTTTTACGTGTCACTATGGATATTTACACATTTAGTCATGTCTTTGATCAGCTTAGGTTTAAAATTATGAATGGGATTTAACGGATTAGCAAACAACCGATTTTCATCGTATTAACCTAAAGTTATGGTCAGAACCAGATCCCAAGGAGACCGTATGTAATATGAATTATGGACTTTTATCTATGATTATCCAGATGTTATATTTGAATTATTTTCTATTGCAATTGGCAGCACCATGATTACTTTGATTTCGAAAAATAGATAACAATATTATTGCTAACGTATAAAATAATTTCGTCATCGCATCTCATCTATCAAATTCATCAGTATCATCAGCGTCATGTTTGGCGTCCATAATATTATTTGTTTTCAAACGTTTACTAAAGTTCCATTTAATTCCGTTATTAGAATATTAATAAACAATGAACTCTACAATCACTACAGTAAATATTGCCATAATTAGCCTCGTTATTATATATGAACAGACTAAAACTTTATTAGATATATCTAAACTTTTCAAAGTGACTTTCGTCATACCATATTTTGATTTACAATATTTTTTAATATTGATTGCAGTATTAAATAAAACATAAATTATATGCTTTCCATTGTATTGACTAATGTCATTGATTCTGCTCATAATGCATTTTTGTGTTTTGAAATGTTATATATTAAATACATCTATTACATTTATTGGACATGCGATTGATAACTTCAGGTAGTGGACTACAATATGTTGATACTTCGTTTCCTGAAAAGAAGCCAATAGCGGTTAGAATTTATCTACATCGTTGTGGGGGGGTAAACTTCGAAATTAGCTTAGATAACTGAGTTAGAATTACATATCTTGTTACATTGGATGAAAATATGCTCCACGTCTAATGATGGATGCTGATGTTGAAATGATGACAGACACTTTCAACAGTTTCAACATGGTCATGACAACAGCTGCCAATAACATCATTGGCCTCCATCGCTCGAATACAAAAACTGGGTTACGAAAAAAATTCTGAATATGTGGGATGCCCGAGGAGACCTCAATAACACCATACATACAACAGGGGCAGTTGAGTATCGGTAAATAAACAAGAATATCATAAACAAAACTTGAAGAAAGCAAGTAAAGATTGGATTGGACAAACGTGCACATAAATGGAGAGCAGTCATATAAAGAATAACAGCAAAATGGTATTCCAAATTGTGAAAGACCTCACCAGACAGAAGCAGCCAAGAGTCAGTACTATTTAAGACGAAAATGGAAAATGCATCACAGAAGCAAGTAACATTGCAGAAAGATGGCCTGAGTATTGTAATAATAACTCTGCAACCATCAATCAACAGGAGACCCAGAGGTTCTTGAAGATCACAACTCAATTATGATTTCCCCATTCTTAATCAGTGATAGAGCTACTAACAAAATTATGCAACAAGATCTGACAGACAGGCGAATGACCAACACGGTGGACTCACTTTCTGATTATAATATTCCCATATAAAGGCAATCTCCAGCTGTCCCAAAATTATAGAACTATCAGTTTGATCACCCATGCCAGTAATGTGATCCTGAAGATCATCTTGAAGAGACTGAACCCACAAGCACAACAAAAATCGCTGAAGAAGAGACAGGGTTCCAGAGTGGTAGAAACAGAACAGAACACATATTCAATCTTAGGTTTCTGTGTGAAAAGTACTCACAACATCAAGAAGATATATACCATGTGTTCATAGATTTCAAAAAGGCTTTTGACAGCGTGTGGTATGATGCATTGTGGGTCACAATGTTGAAGTACAACATGGGGCAAAAGTTGACCAATACCATTAAGGAATTTTACGCCAAGGCTACGAGCGCTGTAAATGCTCAAGGTTCTGAAGGGACTGGTTAAAGATAACAGTTGGAGTACGGCAAGGCTGCATCTTGTCACCCACGCTTTTCAGCATCTACTTAGAGCTGATCATGAGAGAAGACCTGGGAAACTACTATTGGACATCAAACATTGGAGAAAGCAACAGTAACCAAGCTACACTTTGCAGAAAACATTGATGGGCTGGCATGCAGTGAAGATGAGCTTGCCACCTTAGTGAAGAACATGGATGAAACATCTTCCAGATTTTACATGGAGGTAAGTGCCGAAAATACAAAGCTGATGACAAATAGTAGCAAACAAATCTCAACCAAGATTAAAGTCAGAGGACAGGAACTGGAAGCAGTGGACCAATTCAAATATATTGGTTCCATAGTCACCAAATATTAATCAAGAGCAGAAATATTGTCACGAGAGCACAAACAACAGCAGCTATGTCAAAGCTAAGACCCACCTGGAGTGACATGAATATCTGTCTAAACACTAAAATCAGACTATTGAGAGCACCAGTTATCTCAGTCTTTTTGTATTCGTGTGAGACCTGGATCCTGCCAGCAGAATTACAACGAAGAATCCAGGCATTTGAAATGAGATGTTACAGAACCATCCTAGGCGTCTCTTACATGGACCACATCACCAAAAAAAGTGCGTAACACGATCAGGCACAAGAGATACCGTAATGAAGAGCTCCTCATCACTGTCATAAAGAGAAAACTGAAATGGTATGGCCATGTCACTGGAGCCAACAGTCTATCCACAACAGTAATGCAGGACTGTCCACAGTGGCAGAAGGAGAGGTAGACAAACAAGAAAGTGGAGTGAGAACATCACAGAATGGACCAGTAAAAGTGTTGCTGAGACACATGCATTGGTACATGATCGAGACAAGTGAGGGAACTGGTAAGATGTTCATCCGCACAGTGCATCAACGAGTATACTAGGTCAAGAGACTGATGATGATGATGATCTTTTTCTGTTAAAACATACGTATCTCATATTTCAATAATGTACAAGTTTAATTATTAATGACTAATAAGCACAACATAGGGCACATCACTTTGATCAGGGATAAGCATCTACTTATATACGTTTTATGAAAGTTCAACTAATTATACCATGGAATAAGGTGCGTCTCAAAGGTTTTATCAATGAAATCATGTTTAATTTAATAAAGAATGCATCTCAAAGATCATATAATGCTATTTAATTTGGATGGGTGGGTTGGTTGGTGTAGTGGTTCAACGTTCCTCATTAACTCATCCTATTAAGACAAATCAAATATAATATCCTTATTCTTCGTTGGGTTCTTATGGAGTTCAAGTTATAATGACGTGTTCATAATACCTATGAAGCATTCACATTTGACGCCCATCTTTTAATACAAATGAAGCTGCATGCACGATCAAATCTTATTGTCATATATTCATCATCACAAAAGATGATACAGTCAATATGGATAGGCTCATCATTCGTTTCTAACAAACATTTTCAAATATCGAATGCACATGTTTGTTAGATATTCTTTCAAACGTTGGACTCTTTCAATATTGGTTAATAAATAGTTAACTGTAAACAAATATTAACCGAGGATACTTAGCGCATCTGTGTATTAATTGCAGGCAATCATTAATAGGAACATTTAAAATCGTAGATCGAGTTATTGAAAGTGATGCAAATTAGAAATATTGGATACTGAAAATGAGACCACGCAGCGAATGTGTTTTAGAAAATTGGATCTCGTCCAAAAGGGGCATGGTTAAACTACATTGTAAATTTATATACATCCAGTTTGATTATCTCCACACTCGTCTTCTGACAATGTGGTTATCTCCGTTTTGTTTATCTTACTCTTGCCTTTCGTGTTCTTCTCCTTCATTTCATTATCATTTAAGACTTAGATTGTGTTGCCTGTTTATGTATCATAGTATGTGTTCCGTCTGAAACATCTGATTGTCATGTGTGCTGTATTAGTTTGATATGCTAAATATGCTCTTCCAACGATATGAATGCCAGAATGACATAACGAGTTCATGGGGTTAAGAAGAATATATCCATTAGAGATTGTGAAAAAGCTTGAAAGACTCAGTGAGTACATGATCTTGTGATGAATGAATGAATTGCGTAGAGATATATGATTCATGAATGAGGATGAGAGTATATGAACGTGTGAATAATACCTTTATAAAGTTGCTATAAACGATAACAATAATAAAGATGCACACAGAGAGTATATTGAAAAACACAACCAGTTTGCACCATACATACACGCTTATTTATCTCGTCCAACCGTAAAATTGCACATAATCAGATTGCATTTTTGGGCTAGCAGATCTGAGTATGTGCAGTTTGCTAGGAGGAATTAGCAGAACAAGCGTCATCGGCAATGTTCTCCAAGCGCATTACGAATTTGCAGATTATGATCTCTAATGTTTGCAATGTGGCTCTCTACGTATATACCATTATATACAGTAACAATGCGGAACATATTAAACACGTGATGGGAAGAAGAATACTCAGCATAATATGACATAATGTCATTGACGGACCCTGCTATTTTAAAGCAAAGACATAATATTAAAAACTCATAAATTGATTCCATCTACAACTGAATCAGAACTAGCAGAAACCAAAAACAATATATTCAACACCTTCAAACTCTTTGCTTACATTCAACAAAACAAGGGCAAATGTAATAAAATCCATAAACTACAGGCCTTATTAAATGTTAAAGATGTAATAACAACGATAATATTCAAATTCAGGACATACAAGATTGTGGCGAAGAGTTTATCAATTTGTCAAAAGGCGAGACAAATATATTCATCTCAGATCTGACTAATGAACGCCAGAAACAATATATTGAAAAAGAATCGAATTAAAAGAGCCGAAAGATTTATTTTACTTAGCATTTGTTGCAAAACATCTAACTTCAGATGGCAATAGACACAAAATGTCACCCCTCGACGACATTCTTCTATATTGTGTATGCTATTATATATTTTCCGTTCTTCGTGTTTATAAATAAGCGTGAAATAAGAAAACCATACATACTGCGGGCGTTTCAGATTTCTTGGTTAAGTAGGGCGAGAAATTAGAATAGACGTTAAATTTAGAAATTGCACTCTATAACTTTGTTGTTCGAATTATTGCGGTATTTATTTCAAGAAATTGGATGGTGAAATTCTCGGGGAGTTTGTAGAGTAAATCTTGGTGAAGAAAACCGTTAGAGAATTTCTATGTGAACATGAATAATTGTGCCACGCATGATATAAACATAAACGTACAAAACTATACACCAAAAGAAACGTTTATAGTTTTTCCTGTTTTGTGGGTATGTAGGAAGGGCGCGTGCAGTACGGTATCATGTCTGTTTCAAGGGTACAGCTTGGCCTGTTACTTAATGTCGATATCCCCAGCGTGTCTTAAATTGTTGCATGCTTTATGCAGGCTATGCTCGGGAATGTATGATTAATACGCATATTTTCAGGACATTGTGAGTATGTCTTTCTTTGTTTTTTTCTTTCTAAAGCTGGATTACGGTTTTTCGTATAATTATTTATGCATATATATGGTAATATTATGCATATATAGGGTAATATGAAGGTAGGAAAGTAGTATAGTAATTACTATGATAATTGCCATTTTTCACTGTTATGAATCCCATGCATGAAGCGTGCATTTAAAATTAAACATGTGGATGGCATAAATGGTCTACAATGACTGGTGTTGCACACATAAAGCAGTATTTCAAAACATTACGATCAAAGAAATGTTTCATACTGATATACAGCTAGATCTTCAATTACAAAATCAAACTATTATTTCTGACAACATTAGACATACAACAAATTATGATAGTGTTGACTTAAACAAAGCCGCTGAACCCAATCAAATTAGACATACTCCGCTAAAAATAGAGTTGAATCAATTTCTGTAACCTTGAAATATCAATAAAGTAAATGAAGCCATTATCGTCCCCGTTCAGTTAAAGCTAGCTCATTGAATGCCAATTTACAAGAAAAGATACACATCAGTACCTTTTAACTATAGACCTAAGGAATTGCCGTTACATTTACATCAGGGAGCAAAAGCTGCTTATGGAATTTGTACCAGAGAGTTCTGTATACAACTTAATTATTAACAAAAAGAGATTCTGGATGGAGACCTTTGCAGTTTTAGTCAACGACAAAGCAGACAACGTGATCTCGCATGTGAGTCTATTTGCTGTGAATGCGACAGACGCACATCATTTAAGTAAAAACTAAACAATTAAATTGAATACGTAAAACACAGGACACATTTTTGCTTGTTACTTTTAACGCTTCGAAAGCAGATATTCTATTAACAGACTATAACTTTGCATTCTGAATTTTTTCATTTGCTTCCTGTCAAATGTCATGGGAGCTCAAGACAAACATTATCCTATGACACAAAATGGGGTATTAGTTTGATTGGTTTAGAAAGCGTTTAAATCTATATTATACCTCGACTAAAACCTATCTCATCACAATAATATATATAGCAACCGTTCCTTTGGAGTATTGTTATGCAAACACTTGTGGTAAATTCTTACAGAGGGAAGGATAAAGACACATTATGCATGATGTAATTAATTATTAATGCTCAGATATATAACTATTTAATGACCATCACTCAAAAATAGATGTGATACATATTATTATCATCAACAGAACTCTCTCAGCATCACACCCATCGCTGCGAAACCTGTATGTATCTAATTCAAGAGCATGGCCACCACGGTATTATATATTAAACACATTACTGAAATGGCAACATACTACACTTAGGGACACTAGTAGTCACTTCAGATCATATCGTTAAATAGTAAAAGTTTTTTTCATGCAAAACACAGAAAATACTGAATACTGGTTGATTCTATTGCTCTTTATCTAATATTCAAATAGTTTTCTTTCTATTGTGTAGTATCGAAGTGAGTATTGAAATATGACGTAATATATCCACGATATTAGGCTTGAGTAATACATTGTATTCTAGACACCAAATGTAAATAAATGAAACTGAAAAAAGGTGCTGTAAACAGACCAAGGTCTTCTCTGTCTTATTAATTGCATTTTGACTTTACTACATACCATACTATTGATATTCTCTTTGGCTTTCAAACGTTTTCAAGTTTATAACGTAAGAAGCATTTTGCCTTTTTATGTTTGTTACCCGCTTTTTGCTTAAATGAGTGACCGATTTGATTCACTATATAATGCTTCCCAAATGACAAATAATTTCGACGAATCGTGTCCAATTCTATATTGTTTAATGAAACGACAATAACGTATGTTGATGCAATTAATTAAATCATTATGCACGAGCCTTTACGTTGACTTCAAATTGGTAACTGGAAACTCTAACGGCATATAGTGTGAAAAAAATCGAACGTCGAAAAGCATTGTTGGCAGTAGCAGAATGCGGTACATATACACTGTAAATAGAGTTATTGATACGTGTCCTGTATCGAGATCGCAAAGTAGAAAGCTTGCAGAACATAAGACATTTCAAACTAAACACGACCTCTCTCTTTTCCTCTCCTCTGCCTCTCTCGGAAATTTCAATCTTGACTGCCGGGAAGGTCTTTGCAAGCGTGCCTGAGAAGAACTCTACGATATCCATAGCGTCGCACAACTGAACGTTTAAAGCCATAAAAAGGGTTAATTGTTTATGAAAGTAATATTGTTAGTGAAGATGTCTTATTTCTTGACTTAAAACGCGGTAAAATGATAGGTTTTGAAATGTGGCGTTTGCAGTTACCTTCGGTGTATTATTGCTAATCCTTGACAATTATATTCAATGACCCGTATTCATCAAGTAATACGTACAACTAAATATGTACTGAAAAATAAATTCCAGCATTGATGTAAACTGGATACATAATTACATTGCATCATTAGCCTGGCATTTTGTACAGAGCTCATATTATGGATACTTATTGTACTTAATTTGTTTTTATTCTGTCTTTCAGTTTTTCGATTAAAAAAAAGATATGAATGCATTTTCATTGGAAGAGAGCGTTCTTGAAAGAGATAATAAAGTTTCGATATGATAACTTCGCCACTTAACAGGCACGTTTCAAATATTTTAGACGGAACACATAATATCATACACAAAACAGGCAAAATCTAAGTCTTAAATAAAAATAAAATGAAGGAGAAGAAGAGCAAACATAACAAGAACAATACGAACAAGAACAAGAAAGACAAGAGTAAAATGAAAAAACCGGAAATAAAACGTTGTCAGCATAAGAGTGTGCAGATAATTAAACGGCTAGTATGGAAATTGACAATGTAGTTCAATCATACATAATTTGAATGAGATCCCATTTTCTACAACACATTCGCTGTGTGGTCTTTTTTCAGTATCCAATATTTATCTTTTTCATCACTTTTAATAAGTCTATCTATGATTTTCTCAATGTTCATATTGTTGATTGACTGCAGGTAATACACAGAAGTGTTAAGTATCCTCACTTCATATTCGTTTACAGTTTACTATTAATTAACCAATATTGAAAGAGTCCAACGGTTGAAAGAATATCAAACAAAACAATATGCATTCGATATTTGCAGATATTTGTTTCTAAAGAATGATGAGTTCAATGACGTCTCCATATTGAGGGAATCATCTTTCACGAGGATGAACAAATGGCAATAAAGATTTGATCTTGCATGCAGCTTCCGTTGTAGAAAGAATGGGCGACAAATGAATGTGAATACTTCCTTGTTAATATGAACATGCCCCTTTAACTTTAATTCCATTAGCACCCAACAAAGAAGAGGGATATCATATTTGATTTATCTCAAAATGATTAGTTAATGGCAACAAAGGTTTAGAATACTTTAAGGAATTTCGATGAGCTTTGAACACCCATCAACCCCGCATACATTAAATGAAATTATATGATCTTTGAGATGCATTCTTTCTTAAATGAAACATTATTCCATCGATAAAACGTTTGTGAAGGACCTTAATAAATGGTATAAATAGCTGAACTTTCATAAAACGTATATAAGCAGATGCTATACATGATCAAGGTAGTGTGCCTTTGTTTTAACATTAAGTGATCAAAAAATTCGCAAACTATGACTATTGTATGTAGATTAACCATAAATAACTAATATATTAAATTAAAAAAGCATTATTGAAATATGATATACGTATGTTTTAATAGAGAAATATGAGTTTAAATTACAAGAAATACGTATTTGTATGCGTTGCTGTCTTCGTAATTATTTCTTCTTGTAACAAGAGGATGTAGATATAGCAAATTTATCTACGCTTATTTTGAATATTTACGCCACACAGATGCAGATATATTCTAAATAATATTCGTTTCTTTTCAGGAGACATAGTATCATGGTAGTGTAGTCCACTAATTGACATTTGCAATCGCACGTTGAATATGTCATAAATAAATTTAAAATATAACATTTCAAAATACAAAAATGCACTATGTGGAGATGAAATGACATTTGGCAATGAAATTCACAACATATAATTTGTGGTGTATTTCAGGCCGCATTACATATTAAATAAATCAAAACATGGTATACAAATTGTAATTCATGTTGTACCATCATTTTTCAACACGTTAAAGTTACGAAGGTCACCTTCAAAAATTTAGATATATTTCATTAAGTTTTAGTGCGTTTATATATATAAATGAGGCTAACTATGATAATGTTTGCTTGAGTGATTTTTTTAGTTCATTATTCATTAATATCCAAATAACTCTATTAAATAAAACAGTACTAAATGTTTGAACAAGAAATAATATTAATATTAACGACGCCAACGATCATGCTGATGACACTGATGACTCCGATGGAAACCCTTGATTATATTGATTACATGCAAGGCGAAATTCTTGTATGCGTTAACAATAATATTATCTTTTTTCTCGAAATTAAAGTAATCATGGTACTGCCAATTGCAATAGAAAATGATTAAAAATTATCATCCGGATAATCGCAGATGAAAGTATGTTTTTCGAATTATATACGGTCTTCACATGATCTGGCTCTGAACGTAAATATATGTAAATACGACGAACATAGGTTGTGTGCTAATCCAAAAAATCCCATTCATAATTGTTAAGCCTATACTGTTTGAAAGCATGACTATTTTATTTTATATGCGTAACTATCCATAGTGACACGTGGATGTTCCTTAAAATGCATAAACTAAATTGTGAATAAGTACAATTTTTTGTAAAGAAATGAACAACGCAATCAAACCTTTCGTACATAAATAATATGTTAAACCTATTTCAGTAAGGTTCTATACAATATAAAACTTACAGATAATAGCATCATCCCACATACAATATTGACAAACTTGAGGCGATTATAGATTATCGTATTAAGATGAATAATCGTAATGAAGACGTAATATACTCCGTTTGTCATGGCAGGTAAAAAGGGAAGCATTATTTTATCCTACCTAATTCTCATCATTTTAATCTTATATCCTCGTGAATGGTTCTTATATTTCTTATTCTCTGATTAAAAAAGATACGTTTAAGACCAATACCATATCTAATCGTTTAATTGGATCATAACCCTATTGTTCACACTTTTCCTCAGCTAATGCGCGGATTTGTTTTGATTTTGGTATCTACATAAAGGACTTGTTTTCATGGAGAAATTTATTCGCTTTCGAGATAGAAGCTGTATCACGTAACCAAAATGAAAGATTATGGTTTCATCGTACTGTTTTGTACTGTCGCCTTACTGGAATCCGGTAAGTTATGTCGTTTTGTATGTCAAGTACTACTTTACTTTATTTATATTTGGCAACTCTTTCTCTGTTAGTTATTGACTTCATTGTATTACTTAAAATTGCTTTCATTCTTTTTGTGTACTCTAGAATCATTGTTCGTTACACCGCAAACTCCCGATATACGAGTTACATTTCATCGAATCAATCTGAGCTCGAAAAACAATATGCAATGACTTAACTTAATTAACCTAAAACAGTTACGTTTCGGAACGATATCTAAATTTAAATTTAAGTAAAAATTAAAACTTTAAAGATTAACAAACTTATTCATTACAGTTAAATTTGTGCACTGCTTCGATATATTGTTGTTGTCGATATATAGGGAAATGTGGGAAGTATTAATTAAATTTTCATAAAAAGAGACGGAAACATGAGTTTTCTGTAGAATGACAATATTTGGCAATGAGAATATATATATATATATATATATATATATATATATATATATATATATATATATATATCAATGGATATCTAGAAAGAGCGTGTTGTATGGAATTTTGATACCTACCGTCGATGTTTCTTCATCCTCCTTTGTTGTGCAATATTTATAATGTTCTGTTTGTTTTGTTTTCGTGGAGGGCTAGTTTTAGATATATAATGAATTATTTATTATGCCTGTGATATGATGGGTCGCGGTAAATTATCCCATGGTAACTTAGCAATCAAAACATTCCTTGTTATCAATTAATCTAGAGAAAATAAATAATAAACAAAAGAGGAAAAGACACGGATGCATACATGCATATCGACACAAATTGGATAGGCTGACACACGTAACAGTGTATAGCTGAGTATTAGAATATTAGCTCCTGTTTTCCGCATTGCACAGGTCACAAGTTCTTGGTTGAGGCCCATATTTGAAGAAATTGATCGTCTACTTCGTTTAAATTAGGAGCATATTATTTAAATTTCTTATGTGCTTTAACCTTTTCCTTAGAAACATAAATAGACGAATTTTGCAAGTGTAATTTAGGCACAAAGCCAAATGTCCATTTGTTCACTCTCTTACAGAAAATGCACTTGTTTACATCCAATATTTTAATTCTTTTCTAAACGTTAATAATTACAATTAGTATATAACTAAATTTAACATGAAAAGTGTTCACCTTTACATCCACAGCGCAAAGTTTCGGCAGTTTTAAATATAAATCAACATTTAACTACTTATAATATTTTATTTAATAATTGCATCCACGTTTCTTGGTTAGCAGTTTGTTGGGTCTTGACAATTTAAAAATAATATTTGTTAACAATATTCCAAGGTTTTGTTTTCGCACATTCATATTTGTATCGTCCTTCTTAACAATCATGTTGTGACCAAATGGTTTTTATGTTGCATCTTTCCAATATTTTGGAACTTTGGATATTAATAAAATGTTTTTGAAAATTTGTATGTCCTGTTTTGAATAATCACAAAAGGATTTAAAGTACCGCAATCATCATCAAATTCATCAAGAATTGCAATGCCGGCATCTTTCCAGGATTTGTAATGATGGACCTTTCTATGTAAAACAATATTTAGATCATTTTTAATTATCATATTTGATATTCACTCGTTCTCCTGGGCCACTAGTAATTCTCGTTTAATTCTCTCAAAATATCAAACCTATGCAATCTTAAATAAAGTCCAATTGCGTTTTACTTCAATTTTCGCTGATTCATTTGGAAGTGCTCTTAAACTTTGTATGTATGGACAGAACAAGAGTTTAGTCAACCATAGCTGAACCCACAAATGAAAGATTTCTTTATCTTTAGATTTCCAGAATTCCTTGTGTCTTTAGTTTATTCCTCTATATAAGTATGCAACATATTATTTTCGTCTGTATATATATATATATATATATATATATATATATATATATATATATATTCTCTACAGCAACATCTGAATTTGTATGGCTCAGAGATCTGAATAATGACGCACATAAACGTCATCTAGACCTTGGTCTCTCAGAGGAATTAAGGTTTCAATTCAATAGAGCAAATAAGTTATTCAACCTTCACCTCAAAGAAAATCCACATATACGTGCTGACACCGACATATACGTTATCAAGGAGATGCCTGACGGAACTAAGAGAGCCGTGAAAGAACCATTCACAGGGAACGTTGTAAGTTAATAGCGTCATGTCATAAGGCAAGGATTTTCATGCAAAACTATCACGTATAATACCGGATGATGATTCCAAGAACAAACTTCAAACAAAACTGTTTATGGTGAAGTATACACACTAATATTATATAATTAAGGGACAGGACGGAAATAAATTAGTGAATTAATTTTTCATAACTTCAGTCTACCTGCACATCATACAAATATATTTGCTTTTTTAAACAAGTAATGGTACGTATTTCCAATCATCTAATCTTGTATGGCACCATTCTTAATTGCATCAAAATAAATTAGATTTATGTAGTCTATATCAATTAATATTTTAACAACAACAATCTTTAACCAAATGACTTTATTTCCGAAAACATATGGATGTATAAAACATATATTTCACATTCTGAAAATCTCAAAACCTGAGTGTTATTAAGTTTGGTCTCCATCAGTTTTTTAATTTTAGCACCCTTTCTCCGCCAACTGTATCTCCGTAGCGACTTGTAGTAGCGTAGTTTTATTAAATACATTCCGAAAGTGAAAGACAATTGGCTTTCCTTTAATTCTGAATTTCTTAAGACCGAATCAACATGCAACTTGATTAACTTTAATGTATATCTAGTTTGTGAGAATGGTACAAAAGTCGTATTTCTTTGACTTACCAGGTTTTTAAAAAGCACAATATATATATATATATATATATATATATATATATATATATATATATATATATATATATATATATATATATATATATATATATATATATATATATATATATATATATATCCTGCAAATAGTTTGAAAACATATTATATTTTCCCGACAGGAAAGCAAATTCTACCACGACATTGCCAATGGTGCCGTTGTCACCGTCCGTTGTGTCAGGAGGGCGAAAGGACCCTGTGCCAGGACATTGGTAAGTCCGAATGTAGCTCCACGCAAACTCTCCTTTAATCAAGTAATTAATTATTTTGGAGGAAACTTCTCATTGGTTTGGAGCTATAATGGAAGTAGGTTTTAATATGCTCGATTTACTTGTCAGCAACGTCTGCCATATGGAATCAAATTTGATTCTTGTCACAGATGAGTATTATTAGTTTTAGTAGCAGTAGTAGCAGTAGTATTTTGATTTATTATTATTATTATTGTTATTATTATTATTATTATTATTATTATTATTATTATTATTATTATTATTACAGGAAGGAAGTTTAAGGATTGGAGACAAGTATTTCCATATCACCCCAGTTTCCGATCTAACTAATGTGGACAGATTCTTCATGAATCGAGACTACCAGGATACACCTCACGTAATTCGGGAAGAAATCGCAAACTATGAAGATATCCGTCTAACGAATGATACGATTAAACGTAAGTTTCACATACAAAATATGCAATTTTTGCTCTGGAATTTCTTATGTGATGCTAGCAATCAATATAAGGTTTAGACATTTTATCTTATTGCCCGTGAATATGACTATTCGATCACTGGTTTATTCCTACTACATTTGTCGCTGACGAACAAAAGGAGGAGAAACATCTGGTTTTATTATTCAATTTGCAGAATGTGGAGCAAGTGATAAAACTTGAAGCTAACAGATTAATACAGTGTTTGTAATAGTCATAATTAAATAGATACGAAGTTTTTGACAAACATGCAACAAAATGTAGGTATTACATCATAGATAATTACTTCATCAGCTTACAAGTTTTAATAATTCCAGTAATTCGTTCATTGTCCACATCCGTCAGATAGAGACAAGAGTTAATGCTTACATTTTTGTAATAGTAGTGATATAATCATGATTAGGAATTTGGGTGTTGCCAAGTAGGGAACTAGAAGATTGAAGAAGATGACGAATGCGATAACACACGAAGAACATACTGATTGATTCTTATAATGGATTTGATGATGAAATTAGTATTTAATTATAATTAGTTCTATTATTAGTATTATTATTATTATTATTATTATTATTATTATTATTAACAGTTAGTGCTGCTGAGGAGGACGCTTTTAAGAAGAGTCTCTATGTGAATCTGGGGCGATCATTAGATAACCAAAATGTTGTGGAAAGCGACGTTGGTAAAAACAAGCGAGGCACTGCGGTGTATGGAGTGGAAATGCTTGTTGCAGTGGACCCTCCTGTCTGGAATAAGCAAGTTAACATTGATTCTTTCTTTGCCTTTCGCTGCTTGTATCGTGTCATGTTTAGTTGATGCAGAAACGCAAATGAAACGTACAGATTTACATTCAAACAAAATGCAATGGATCTTTCAAAAGCTGCATAGTAGTTTCTGACCTGTTCAAATGCAACAGAAAATAAGTTGACGTTATTCACAAAGTACACCCTTTATCATGATGAAAGAAAACTGCATTTTGCTATCGCAATGCAGTATACATTTTCGTTTAGTATGACTAGTTATACGAGGGTATCGAATTCAAATCAAAACTAAGGCACGTGAGAACCTGAACAATGGGTCACATCACGTTAACCTTTTCATAAACCGAAACTGGTTGACATAAAAGGTAGTGAGATGATATGCTGGCAAAAACAAGTAAGCCATTCAAGACTCGATTTTTTCTCCAATCTAAATGGCTGTTAAAATTTAATTTCTTTACATATTTTAGAAAGTACGGGTATCGTTTTGGTCCTCTGGAAAAAATACCACGACACGCGTGTTTGAGAACAGATAAATCATCATTCCAATCAGTTCTAAGTTTATGAGGACGTTGTAAAGAATCCCAGAAATGCTAGTCTTCCCTAAAAATTGTACACGTTTTGTCCAAAAACTGCCTTCATAGGATAATTGTGCGAAAACGTTTACCTACAGACAAAATGAGCTTTCATTCTGTGTCATATAGTTTGGGGATTCCACAGTGAGACCAATGCCTACTATTAGATTAACATTGAAAACCGTTTTCGTTTATAAATGTACAGAGACGAAGCCTAAATATGCCAATATATCATTTTGTATCCGGAGAGAAAAAGTACATAAGTACAATGTCATGTGCATGTCGAAGTTTGATCATAATGTTTGGCAATTGTGTGTTATGATACAAAAATACACCTTGCGTTTGTTACTGTGCGGATAAATCCGTTGATTGACTCATTAACCGATTTATTAATTGGTACAACGACACATGTCAGGCTATTTTAGTAGAATGTTAATGACAGAAAAGTGGCTTTATCAAATATACGTAGCTTCAAACAACGCTAGCTGGCCGGTTGCAAGGTTCAAACCCGCAATTAATCCATCGCAATGGATTTCTTTCTACTGAGACGAATGCTGTCCTGATATTCTAGCCAAGAACTTTTTAAGGTTTCCAATGTATATAAAATATATTTCTGTGTAAATGTTTCTCAGAGGAGAATTTATGGTCATGAGTCTGTCGTTCGCTCCCTTGGAAAGTTATTATAATTTGCCAATCAGTGCTGTATTCCCTGCAAAGCCGACACAATAATCACTTCGGTCTTCGCTTTCTTAAACTGCTACTACGGAAGAAAGTGTATCCGGAGCTCCTTTCACAGAGTTTGCATTATCCTATAAACCAGATCTAGCCAAAGGCTGCAGTTTCCACCTTGTATCTGGCGAGTTTCTTATTTTACTCTGGGGTCTTCCCGCATCGTGTCTGTCCATTATGTAAGTACATTCCGTGCGTTGTGTGTGCGATGAACAATCATCATTTTATTTTTTTGCATTTTGACCACTGACGTCGAGTCCCGCGGTATCCAGGCTAGGGGAGTTTAGAACAGGCAATGTTTTCGGGTAACTTTTCAAGCCCCTTCCTCATGCCATGCAGGTGAGTAGTGTATTGCTGAAGTAGACTGAGGGCTGCCCAGTCGCTAAGGGGTCTATCGGACTCCACTGATGCTCCATGTCAGTGGTAAACGACATTAATAGTGTGATACGCCTATGTCCAGGTTTCTTACTAGGCTGACAGGAATACCCACACCGGCGCTTCTTCGCTTGTCTGTCGCCACAGGACTTTCGTGGGTATTGTAATGGAGTAGATGGATGACAAGAATGTCTTGCGCCGTAACACTGTTTAGAGTGAAGAAGAGTTGCGCAGGTTGTCGACCTCACTCTCTTCCACAAATCATACAGATATCATCACGATAATGTGGAGATGGCTGGAGGCAGACTTGAATACAGTGAATGACCAGGACGGCCAACGTGTCTCGTCGTGCTTTTAACGCTCAACTGCACTTCGCAGTGATTCGCTTTTCTGCTCGTTGATTAGTTGGTGGTACCGCCGCGCATTCTAAAGAATCTATTCTTCACATGCTAGATAGACAAAGCTTAACTCAGGTTTAGGACCTGTCGTCTTTCCTCAACCTGGTATGACCGGCAAATTGAGGACGTTTGCCGCAATAGGGATTCTGGCATGTCACAGTTTCTTGGAGCCTGAAGTGAGAGCTGAGTGCAAAGCGGGAATGTCTTTCTGACGTAGTAGGAGAAACATCAAGAATTGTCTCGACAATTGACAGTGACGGAACACGTATCCCGGAATTTAATTAGAAATTTTAGAAGAGAGTTAGAATTTTATTCAAAATTATGCTCTAAATTCGTACACAGACAAAAACCAAATGATTTGTGTATTTTCAGGTTTAATGATCTTGCCAAGAATGATACAAATAACGCAATGAACCGAGTGAGAGAATACGTGTCACAAGTTATTAATGGCGTAGGTATTTCTTTCTACAAGTTGTGTTTTTATCATACTCTATTTTAATCCCCATCATTTCAATGCAGGTTTATTCGATTGTCTATATTAATGTTCAGCAGATTTCCAGATATCTAATGAAAACATGATATTACCATTTGTTAATAAGTGCATTCTTAAGTATACAAGCTTTTCTTTGGTACTTCCTCAAGGACTCTTAGCAGATAGTTAATGGCACAGTAAAGCAAAGTACGCCGTATCTCAGTGTTTGGGATCTGTCTGTCTGTCTGTATGTCTGTCTGTCTCTGTCTCTCTCTCTCTCTCTCTCTCTTGTACATACACATATTCAATATATATATATATATATATATATATATATATATATATATATATATATATATATATATATATATATATATATATATATATATATATATATATCAGACTATGTATCCGTTCCAGGTTGCCCACACATACAAAACGATTCAAGGACGCTCCTTCACTATTGAGATCACTCTCAAGGCAATAGCAATCATCAAGGTAAGAGACGTTTGAAAAGAATCATATATTAAAATGTTCTAGTGTTCTGTATTATAGTGAAGACCTAACTTCCTTGAGTATCATCAACATATACTATATACTTAGATTCTCAGTTATTTAAGATACGCAGACTTTAACTTCTAAGTACTTCCATAACATCAAATAACAGCAACGTTTTTAGCTGTTTTCTTTAAGCTATTATTTCAGTTTAAATTTAAATTCGCTGCTATTGTAAAGTAATGTACGTTTACGGCGCCTTATTTTCTTCTTACTACCCTACTATTAGGTGAAATCATGTATACGTGAACAAGAATGTTTCCAGCATCTAATTGCTGGATTGAAGTATCTATTAGTGAAAATTAAAATTCAATAATATCGCATTTTATTCTTTCTTTCGACGCACATAGCCTTTGAGACGTCTGAGTTATGGAAGAATACAATCATTGGATCATGACTATTTCACCGCCATGTAAATAATGTTGAATATAAAGCATTTTGCATTTGGCATTAAATTTCTAATCTAAGAGCAGCTTTTGTACATAAAATGCAAAAAAAAACAGAAATTAGTCAAATCGACCAGTGACCATATCGATAACGATATAATATCACCATCGTTACATATAAATCATTGAAGTGTCCATGTAATTGTGATTGTGAAAATCATATAATGTATACAATGTGGGACGTATTTTATACATTCTGTGCAGAACGAAGCAGAAGGACCTTACAAAAATGCAAAACCATTCAAACAGAATGGAGTGTGGTCCATAGATGATGGTGCTTACCTACCAGCGTTCGCGAATTGGGTGGAGAATACTCCTGGAATACCATCAAGGTCCGAGATTGATCACGCTATGATGTTCAGCGGGTAAGTGCTTTTCAATTTTTCAGAGACAAAAATAAATCAATTCTATGTGTATGCGAATCAATAAGTTTCCTTCCCAAAATTTGACAACAAGGAATCTCTCAAATGATAAAACAGTCAAGGATAAAATATCAAGACTTTTGTAAAGATTTACAGTTGATTCCTATGAGGGTAAATCTATTTACTCAGAGATGGATGTTTGATATTGTTGAGTGAGTCATACATTGGATCTGAATTAATAAAGTATGAATTTTGTTAATTTACTTAAAATCAATTACTTTCTCTTATCCTGCATTTAATCCTATTCTTTTTTTATACCAGGTACAGGTTTACCAGATCAACAGGTAGTATATATATATATATATATATATATATATATATATATATATATATATATATATATATATATATATATATATATATATATATAGTTTGTGTGTTTGTATGTTTGTCTACCTGTTTGTGTAAGTATGTCTGTGAGAGAAAGAGAAGCATCACCCAAGACACTGATGATTAATTACGTTAGAAATCTATATACAGTAAATGTACAAAAAAGTAGTTGAAACTTGATACAGATCACGACGTATAAGGCAGAATGGCATAAGTTAAAGGGTTTTATTGTTATGGCTTTTCGTATGGTATGCTGACGTAAAATTGTATTTTTTTATTTAGGTATGGAATGAAAGAAAAACAAAAACATCACTGTTATAGCACTTTTATCAGCTGCATTGATCTCTTATATAATGGAATATTTGCTCAATCTTTCTCAATTCAATTGCTTCATAAACAGTGTGCACATTTACAATCTGATCAAACAATATTAATGGTGATTGTTCCGAAGATTTCACCATCTTTCTAAATACTTGCAAAAGCCGAAAATATCAATAGATCTGAGTGCATGTATACACTTTCCTAGCAAACAAAATATATGTTATAACATCGCGTATAGTCTGGAAAATTGAGGACGAACTTTTCGGTGGTTGCCAATCTCGTAGGAAAAAAAAGATTTGTTACTCAGCGTTAGTTTTATTTCTATTGCAGGCGTTGCCTACTTGAGCGCTGTTTGCTCGCATGGCGGTGTTTCCGTTATTACGGAAGCGGGCTACTTTAATACACTGATGGTGGCGAGTCATGAGCTAGGACATAAGTAACATGCATACATTCTTTTATTCTTTTTACACTGCTCACCCTTCAATATTTAGTGAATCGTCAGAGTTTTTGTTATTTAACCAATATGTTTATAAAGAAAACATTGAACTTTCTCCGTTATGAAAGTATGATTGTTTTATCACTATATATATATATATATATATATATATATATATATATATATATATATATATATATATATATATATATATATATATATATATATATATACACTTAGGTAGGTATCTAGGTTGGTATGTAGGTAGATATGTAGGTTTCTGTGAATTTTAAATAAGTATCTCAACAATGTGTGTAAAATTATCGCGTATTAGCTAATTAGTTCAAACTGCCGAAATCACTCATTGAATGTGATGCAAAATATGATTGCGGTCATGGGAAGAAATTTGTAAGACATTTATTTCAAACCGTGTTAGAAAACAGACGTGAAACATATCAGTTGCTGCAATGTTTCACGTATGTCTTAAAGCTAATTTAACAGGTTCGTACTGAATAAAGAACAGGTAGCGTGCGAAATGCTTATTTATTTCGAGGCATACTAGACTCTTTAAAATAGCTAAACCGAAAGGATATGGTTCGTGAACCATTCATAATTCTAATTTATTCTGTCTGGATATGGTTCGTGAACCATTCATAATTCTAATTTATTCTGTCTGGATATGGTTCGTGAACCATTCATAATTCTACTTTATTCTGTCTGGATATGGTTCGTGAACCATTCATAATTCTAATTTATTCTGTCTGGATATGGTTCGTGAACCATTCATAATTCTAATTTATTTTGTCTGGATATGGTTCGTGAACCATTCATAATTCTAATTTATTCTGTCTGGGTCTTTACTGCACGGTGAATGTTTTTCGTATGTTATGTACATATCCGTAAGTATTTATGGATGTGTGTGTTTATTTATTTATTTAGTCTTGGTGCTGATCATGATCAAGACTTAGGTTGCCCCCAAGGTAACATCATGTGGATGCATCTCGAAGCATTGGTGAATAAATACTCACACAAGTCATGGGAATACAGCGAGTGTTCGATTAGAGACTTTGAGAAAATTCTTTCAAAACGGTAAATATTAATACATAACACATTTCTATATTGAAATGGATAGACATTTTAATATAAGTGACAATATTGCATCTGCAAACAGAGTTTAAAATTTTAGGAAAATTAGAAATTCGAACATTTTTTCCTGAATTACGGCATACTAATGAAGTGGCTGAAGAGATGATTAGGAGAAAAAGAAAAAATTGTTATATACTATTTCTGCTTTTTATAACCAATCAATTTTACATCTTGATGATACGTATATTTAGATAAAGTGAACATTCAACGAATAAGAAACAGTTCCTGCAGGATTTATGTATGCAAGAGCAATATAAATGAAGCATGTAACAGAGATACGGTTGTATTTAGCGGGACAGTGAAATTGAATAAAACGTATGCTCATGTCCATTTTTACATGATTCAAAAGTAAACAAGGATTCAAAAAATCTTCCTCGTAACAAATGGTTGATTTAACATTTAATCTTTTTCCGGACCTCTGTTCAGTGGTGCTTCGGGGCTATGCTTCTTTTAAGTTTAATTAGCATGTCACAAAATGGGTGTAGCACAATGAGACATTCCAAAGTGACATCATATGTCTTAACGTTTTCATCCCTATTTATCTAGATCAACCTGAGAGAGATACAGTACAAGTATACCAGTACCATTTACACTGCCACAACTTACAGCTTCATGATCTTCACGCCACAAACTACAGTTACACGGTCTTCTATCGGCCAGATCTTAGATTTTACATGGTCTTCTACTAGCCACATTCTAAATTTTATATAGTGTTGTACTCTACAAACCTAACAGTTATATGGTCTTCAACTCTATATAATACGTACCGTATTGATATAAATTTATGAAAGAAAATCATTACATGTCTTGAGATAAATCTATTATTATTTCCTTTACAAATGAGTGAAATTTCACATGTCACTGAGAGAGGTATTCTTATGACAATACGTAGTGTCGGTCACCAGAAGTACAATCACAGCCGAAATAAATCATATGTCTCCGATTTGAATATTATTGTATTATAATAAGGTGTCATGTACCTATACATGCAAAAGAACTGATAATACAGGAACAACATCAGAGGTCTATTGCACGTTACTCAAACATGCTTTGGAATAACACCTCGTTGATGTTAGCTGTGTCAAGAAAATCATCGATAATCTCTCTCCCTCCCTCTCTTCCTCCCTTCCTCCCCCTCTCTCTCTCTCTCTCTCTCTCTCTCTCTCTCTCTCTCTCTCTCTCTCTCTCTCTCTCTCTCTCTGAGTATTTAGCGTTTTTTTGCGACAAAAAGGGTGAGAGACAGAATTCCCCAGTTGACAAGCCACATCATTTATGTTGTTTCCATGGGAAAGGCATTTTATTCAAATCAGCTCAGAAAGAGCCGTGGACAAAATTTGTCGTCCCTAAGAAAATATTCTCCAAAAAGGTCCTATGTATTACAATTTTGTCTGTTTTTCTACTCTGTTAGTAGCCCTGGTATCATCGCATCAGAACTTTATATTCTACGTGTATTGCTGTGCTCTAAAGAACCGAACGAAACAAAATACTATCTTCCTATCTCCCTCTTTCTCTCTATTTCTCTCTCTCTCTCTCACTTTCTCTCTCTCTCTCTCTCTCTCTCTCTCTCTCTATATATATATATATATATATATATATATATTGCTGAAACCATCTTTCAGGTCATGTGTTAAAGATGAAGCTACATTTTATAATAAAGAGGAATATGATAATTACAACAAAGTTTACCCAGGTCAAATGTACAGTGCAGAAGAGCAATGCAAGATTGCCTTCGGACTAAAGTCTTATAGATGCGGCGGTGTAAGTAGATTGAGTCGTTTGATTTTAATTACAGTTAGCCACGTTCTAATAACGGATATTGTAGTCAATACTTTGTCAGACGATCAGCATGCATACACTGTTTTTTATTCTCTGCATTTCACAACCATTCCAATCCAACTCAACTGCTTCGTCTAATAAACCCTTAATATTTTACTCATCTTAAATATTAAACCAAACGAACAGTTTAATAGTTGAGTCTGGAGGATAATAAAACCAACCAGCGATAACACAAGAGAGAGAGAGAGAGAGAGAGAGAGAGAGAGAGAGAGAGAGAGAGAGAGAGAGAGAGAGAGAGAGAGAGAGAGAGAGATAAGGAGGGACTGTGCATACAGTTGAACAACTCAGGCGAGCTTCTTTACTAACTTTCAGATCCCAAAGCCAGATAAAATATGTGTATCCTTGTCTTGCTACAACACCCTTGAAGGATACTGCAGCCGTGATCTTCCTGCTGATGGTACGGAATGCGGAACAGGAGATAAGGTACTTTGTTTAACAGAAATATACTTTACTACTACATTTCAGTTAGGTAACGCACCTGCACGGAAAATATATTTACCTTATTCTTAAAATCTGTTTGAAGCTAAGCGCACATTTCTTAATCATAATAATTCGGCAAAACATATTTCTAATGAAAATACCAATGAATCTAACGTGGTAATATATCGTATTGATACAACAGGCACTATGTAAATGCAATAGGAGATAATTGAATATAAACTTAGATATCAAAGATTACAGTTTTGTTCACATTAGCTATAAGAAGGTACGTGTTATATACCGTTAGCATGCTATCTTAGATATTTCAGTAATGACAATTTCTAATTTAATTGCCTTTGAAAACAAGATATACAAAACAATGTAAATACTAGATATAAGACTTTTGACTTCGAATATATGTTCTAATACCGATCAATTATATCCTAAATTGAGGTTCTGCAAAATCAGTATTTCTTCTATGGTTTGACTACGCTTATCTGTACGTATGTATTTCCATATTAGAGTATTTGATATTTTCCAATTTATGCGTTTTACAGTGGTGCATCGACGGCCAATGCGTCTCGAAACGTAAGCATGTTTAATCTCTTTTTCGTCATAGTATATAATCGCCGTAAAGGTGTGGGGGGGGGGTGTTTTCGCGTGGACGTGGATTTGAATCTCCGTATTTTTATACGTATAAATTTTATAATGTTGCATATTATTATGAAGTATTATCCTGTAGAATCATTGGATAGCCCATTATGTTCTCTGTACCGCATATGTTCACTTTGCATCGTTGGAGAATTTGAGATGTAATGACTCCGATTAATTATTCACGGGCAAATCTAGGTCAATGCTGTATTTTGTTGGACGACATTTATACATGTATTATTTTTGTGATCAAAGATCATTATATTTGTTAAGTACAGACTATTTAATCAATTATCTTTCACAGCACAGTGATACATGAGGCACATGATTTGATCCCAGACATATCATTGAGAGTTTTTTTAAAAAATCAAACACTTTATATCGATATGGGAAGCAATAAGAGCAAGTAGAGTGTTCAGGTTTGAATCCTCAAGACATATTTGGAAATTCATTGTGAACTTAACAACCTTTCTTTAATTAGTTCATGAATTCTTAGTTAATTTTAACGGTTAATAACCTGAATAACGACAAGCAGAACGTACCATCTAGACATGTTTCTGTTAAAAAAAAGATAAACAAAATATCTGATATTACAGGCGATGGCGGACAACACAGTGAAGCTTTCTTCACGAGACATTTTGCACAAACATAGAGGTGTTTTTGTTTTTGCTAATCTTTTTTAAATTTTTAAATCGATATATGTTTTAACAACAATACGTTATCGTATACGCAGCATCTGGAGTAACCACTCCAAAACCAGCTACCACTACTGTTAATGGTAAAAAGACTCCTACTCCAAAATCAACTACCACTACTGTTAAGGGTGCAAAGATTCCTTCCTCGACGAGAGCGCCCTCCTGCCAAGATTCCGATAATTGTAAACAGTTGTACGAGGTTTACAATAACAAAAAGAAGTTCTGTTCCGACTTAGGCGAAGCCTGTTGTGAAACGTGCAATGGTGAGCAAGTCAGGATATATATATATATATATATATATATATATATATATATATATATATAAAGAGAGAGACTCAAACATACACGTATGCAAAACAGACATTGAATATATTTATATCAAAGATATTATTAAGTAAATAACGATCAAGTCAGAGTTCACAAAAATGAATATTATAAGCGAAATATCTGATGATTAGTAACACAGTAAATCAGCGGTTTAGAAAGATGGTATCGCCTCCTTTGCGTGGTGGGATTAGCGAGGGGCGCGAATGCGGAATAATGTTTTCTACTGAGTAAGGTAGAAGGGCATTGCGGATAACGGGGGAGGGGGGGGTCGAAAATGTTTGGGAACCACTGAAAAAATATATTTGGTACCTTATATACTAACTTATTATAATTTGAATCAAAATGCAATCAACATATATATATTGATCTGGTGTAGCACAATAGGTTTACAAATCAGGTATATGTCTACTGATCACATCGTACAAACTGCAAAGACCCGTGTCTACCGGCGCATTATGCGACGGCACATCCGGGTATGTGTAGTTTGCATTTGATACATGAGAGGAATAGTTGTCGAAAAGAAAACGAAAATCAATCCATCATTTCACACAATTTTACTATGATCATACATTTATATTTTCGTTTTTGCTTTATTTCAAGTAATTCAGCATGAATTTCATATAAATAAATCAAGAAAGATATTCCATTAATTTCTATTTTCTTTCATTTGTACGCAGTTCAATCCTCTGGGTTTCTTTTGTATTTTGTGTCTTTCTTGTTCTGTTAGTTAGATCTCTTGTTTTGTTTTATATAGGCGAGAGTAAATGCGAAGATACAGGTTACATGGATTTGACTTGTGCGGACATTCGCTCCTTCTATTCATCGAAGAAGAAATTCTGTAGAAAATGGTCCCGGAATTGCTGCATGGCCTGCTCTAAAACGGTTTCTGAGTAACAAGGATGAGCAATTACTGAGGCATTGATGAGGTATTACCTGTACATTAGATTTCCGATAATTCATCGCCACGTTTGCAACTATTTATATAACGATGGCGTATTTCAAAAATGAATTCGATAACTATATAATGTGCAAACAAATGAGAGAAGATTTTTTTCTGGGACATAATACATGAAACTCAGTCGGATATGATACATGGATGATTCGTGCCCATGCATCAAGAACTTCGATTGGTATGAACGATAATATAATATTTAAATCTCATATCTTAGAAATGGTTAGCTCTGTGAATAGTTTATTTACAGATATACACTATTTTCGATTCTGTTTGACCTTGTAATGGTTTTGAACTAAACGCATCCACAAAGATCGCACGTGTTTTAGTTAAAACTCATATTCTTTCATACAACTTATCTAAAAGGTAAACTTCACGTTATAACTTATTACCATGATGATCCATACAGACTTAAATTCTAAGATGTGAAACATTAAACACAATATGGTGACACCCAAAAATATCTTTGAACAAGGCATCTTGTAAAATGTATACGTACAGCAAAATTATAATTTGTTTTAGTTAGAGACGTTATAAAAGTCAACATCAGCTAAATATACTCAACAATTGTCTGGTTATATGATTCATTATTGATTTGTTGGACTATGACACTAGAGAGAATTAAGTATTCACTGATTTATTTCTCTCTGAAGGTTATGACAACGAATATTACTCTGTCAGAATGACACGATGTGTTAACATGCATTGGTTATCTGGACCTTTTAATATTCGATATACAGGCATTGTTTTGCATACATTGTGTGGACGTGCTATGGATACATTACCTCGTTTGTATCATGTTTGCACAATTCGTGCACGTCATAATACCCAACGTAATTCTCTGTACTCGTTCATTTAATAAGTATCAAATAAATGATACGGATATTATGCGGTTAGCTCTTTTCCAGTAAAATTTTAATATCGCTGTGTGTATGTTATATCTTTTACATAGCTTTAAAATATGTTTAGTATTATAGCTGTGATAACTTCATTATGACAGTTTATACTGATGTTTAGCACTGTGGCATCATGACACAGACATGTAGATTCAAGTCCCACCCATTCACATTATCCTGACACCAGGCAGACGAGTCCTAACAATAACGTCTTAATGTTGAACGCCAAGCAAAGCAGCTGCTAGAACCAATTTTATAAGTCTTTGGTATGATACGGCCGGAGTTCGAACCTGCGACCTTCAGTATCTGAAGAGGACCCTTTAACCATTTAACCACTAGGCCACATGCGCGGTCTCACGATCGGAGCACACCTCCCAACTACACTGTACCCTACACTGGCTATGCATTCGATCCAGAATCAAAACTTTGTGCTCAGTACTGACAGACTCCAGTCCAACAATACTATCTGGCCTAACCCATGTGTACACATCAGCAGAATACTTACCATCCTCCTCTGACACTCGTATGATCATTATTCCAACTTTGACAACTAAGTTATATGGACAACATTATTTTGCATATAAAGGCACAGCAACGTGGAACTAATTGCCCATGTAAATTAGACACAAGGACACAGTGATACCTTTCAAAATTGCTCTTAAAACTCACCTTTTAAGACTGCAAGAACACATTTTAAGACCTAATAATGCTTCCTAACTTAAATATTTTCAGCATGGTTTTATGTTTTCTAATATCATGCGGTTTGATGTGTTATTTGTTTTATGAAGTCGTATCATTATAGATGTTGTAAAGCGCTTAGAGCTTCTAAAGATTTGGCGCTATACAATGTCCTCATTATTGTTTATTATTATTATCACTAAAGAATTCTCTATACTTTATTATTTATATTGGTATACCTCATTATCTATACATTAAACATATGTGATTATTACAATTTCCTCAGAAAGAAAGTTATGCAACAATGTTGTATGAAAAAAGCATCAATTTGAACATTCTTTTGAGACGAACCACTTTTGTAAAACCATTAAATGCAATTGTCTTTTCTTTTCAGAAACAATGAAGTATTTGCTACGGTAATTGACTGACATACTCTTCTCGATGTACCTGCTAGTTTAGTCTTTTTCTTTAAAACAAACATCGTTTCTGTAAAAATTCGAATGAACTGAGACTTTCACGTCATGTTAATGTATTGTGTATGAATAAAGATTTCCTTTCAAAACCAATTGTTGCAAAAGAACTGTCTTATTTTTGGATACGTTTACATTCCATCTGCTTCTCTCTATATGAATCCATTTCAGTCTGCATCTCTCTATCTCAAAGGATTGCATGGATTGGAAAATACTCTAATTTGAGGAGCTACTTTATGTCTCGGCGATGAGACAACAATACTCTTGGTCTCAAAGATAATATCGATACACCTTTATTCTCAACTCTCACTAAGAACACAACTTATACTAATACTTTAGACACAACGAGAGGTAACGATCCAGGCATGTGGATGGGGAGTGACGTGAGGACATAATTAAAGATTGAGAATGAACATAATGTGAAATTTGCAACCAATGTACCTCGCTGTATATAATATTGCCATCTTGATCCTTGTGATTGATGGATTGATTCTGTTCTACCGGGCTATTTTACTGGCCGAGGGTTATGTCTACCTGACTTCAGTGATGTTTTAAAAAGACGTTTGCTTTGATTTCAACAGAACGCATAAACAAATTTTGAAAATTATAATTAATTTAGAAGCGAACCTATGACCCACCTCCTAGGCATTTTATTTTGTCTTAGTTCAACTAAAATTAGAATATGAATATTTAAAGATATGGTAAACAACATTATTTTCTGTTTTGGATACATCATGACCGTTGGCGTAACATTATCTTCAAGAATATTAGTACATCAATACATTCAAGGTGTTGAAATTCATTAATGATATCCTTCGAGTTAGACTTACGATAATATGTTTAGGATTATTATGGATTAAATTGACAATAAAGTACTTTCCTCACAAATTGTAACTTTTTAACTTAAATATATAACTTTATTTGTTGATTTTACTAAGGATCATTTCTCTTCTTTGTGTCACGTATTTCAAGCTAACAGAGTTGCAACAAACCAAACAAATACTAAACACAGGAACTTTAAATCAGCTACAGTTAAATTTAATGTCAGTAGATCAATTAACTGTTGCGAAGATTTTGCTAGACCGTCCTCGTCAATACAAATTAGGACAATCAGATCGAGAAGAAGAATGGATCATCGGCTCAATGTGATCGCGAAGTAGTGGAAGTTCTAAAACTGCTTCAGTATTTATTGAAATGTAATGAACTAAACTATCTTAAGGATCGCGCTATGTTATAGAGGTATACAAGGAACTGAGCCTCAGCATCTTGTAATATTGGTTTCGTGTTAAAATGTCTTGATTACTTTTTTTTCTGGGTAGAATTACCAAATAATTTACTAATGGTACAGACAGAAACTTAGTAATTTATTGCTTTACGGTAATAGGAAATATAAAAGTATAACTGTTTCATCATTTTCCTCACAAAATGTATATACTAGTTATAGAGTAAAACACAGTAAAATGCACCCAGTATAAATTTATTTAATACATTTTGGCATATATCTATCTTTTCTGGGGACAGCACGCCAAAACGACAGAACCTCACCATTTGCAGCTTAAATAATGAATATACAGAAAGAAAAGCAATATTTGAGGATAGTTAGCAGAGAAGGTTTCCCCAGAAATAGCAATCAAAACGAAACATGCCTGTCATAGTAGACAATTTTAAAGTTAATGCACAGATTGGGAAAAAATTTATTATGATCCTAAAATTATCATAGTTTAACCCAATTGGCCTACCGCCCATTTGGTATTATTATAACGTTCGGAATACAAAGCAAAGACTCAGTTATTAGTATTATTAATATACATCATGTCAATTTAGGTATGTACTGATATGAAATAGTAATGCCGTGTACGGCAAAATAAATCGATACACATAATACAAGTATCAGATAAACCTTAAAGGGCATATATCATATGAGTGGCAATGGAACGTATGATATTTGATGGCATGTAAGAAAAATGTCACCCTGGGTAAATTTATTTAATACATTTTGGCATATATCTATCTTTTCTGGGGACAACATGCCAAAATGACAGAACCTCACCATTTGCATGTTGATTAATGTATATACAGAAAGTAAAGCAATTTTTGAGGATAGTTAGCAGAAAAAGTTTCCCTAGAAATATCAATCAAAACGAAACATGCCTGTTATAGTAGACTATTTTAAAGGTAATGCACAGATTGGGAAAAAATTTATTATGATCGTGAAATTATCATAGGTTAACCCAATTGGCCTACCGCCCATTTGGTATTATTATAAAGTTCATTATCCAAAGCAAAGACTCAGTTATTAGTATTATTAATATACATCATGTCAATTCAGGTATGTTCTGATATGAAATCGTAATGCCGTGTACGGCAAAATAAATCGATACACATAATACAAGTATCAGATAAACTTTAAAGGGCAGATATCATATGAGTGGCAATGGAACGTATGATATTTGATGGCATGTAAGAAAAATGGCATATATATCAAGCACAATTTTCAAATCCACAACATTACACACTAAGCGTATTTTTGCAATCTTTAAAAACTCATTAAGACTGTACAAATATAAGATATTGTATTTTGTCGAAAACAGGTTTCAATCTTAGAAGGTGATCTTAAATTTAATAAGTCTACAGTATTTTACCAACACAGCAAAATGAAGTCGATGATCTTGATTTTGACATAATAGTATCGGTTTTTGACATGTTTATTTCATAAAATAGCACAATATCACTTTTAGTAAAATCATCCAGTGCGAAGCTAAAATTCAGTATTATCGTACAGAATGTAATATATTATTAGTCGAGCATGCTTTGAATATTTTATAGATTGTATACAACTTCTAATATATCTTCAGGTGTATTTGTGTTATTCATACACGTCTTGCATCCAACGTACGCCGTATGAACTGTTTGCAGGATTACTGGGTCGTCAATGCCTGTGTCCATCTAGTTTTTTTTTAAAAACAGTAAAGATATATTATTCATTACGATAATTTGAACCGGATTTGTCCTCTTGATATGAATTACTTCATTCCAGTATTTGTTTGATGGCCAGTTTTATATACGATTGCGCAAGAGAAATTGGGATGTATGCATATATAAATCAAGAGTTGATTGTTTTAAGATTATCTTTGATATTTAAAACTGCATAATTACTAAAATACTAATATAGGATTGAGATTTATTTCTCCGTAATATTAAGAACGCATTTCAATTATTTTATACGTGTAGTTTCAATTATTATTTGCTGTATGTTCTATCATGCATTTTTCTATTTACATTTACTATTAGTTATAGTGTATCTGAAATCGGCCTCACTACCACGAGTCTGTCTATCCTGTGTTCCATAGGACAGGTTTTGTGCAAGGCTGCATATCTTGAGCTGAGACGCATCAGCTCATTTGGCAAATATCTTTCGGTTAATGCCACTAAAACATTAGTGTGTTCATTAGTACGTTCAAGCCTAGACTATTGTAACACAATAATGTCTGGTTCGTCTCAATATCTGCTCAGAAAACTTCTAAACGTTCACAACACAGCTGTTTAGAGTACCACGATCAGAGCACACCTTCCCAATACTCTGTACGCTACACTGGCTATCCATTCGTTCCAGAATCGAACACAAACTTTGTTCTCTATCCACGTTTCACTGACTGACGGGTTCTACTGGCATGTCACAAGGAGCACGTTTTGGTCCAATTGCACTTGAGAAACCAATACTAAAGTGTTTCTTCCTCTTCAATAATTATAGAAATGCTTCGATGCAGAAAGTTTTACTTGTAACACAAGATGACGCCTGTCTGAAACAATGTTTGAAATATAAAAACATTGATAATTTAAGTTTAATGGAAATGTAAATAAATATTTAGAATTAGAAACTTAGATTTTAATGACGAAATAAATTTTCAAATAGATTTTATCTTTAAACTGACACATTTTAAACAGCAAAGTTGACATGTGAATTTTTAAAACAAATGGATGTTTGGGTAAGTACAATTTATAACATTTTTCCAATGGGTAGTAAAGCAAGACAGCTCACTGTGATTTGATCAGCAGATTTCATCATGCCTGAGCAACGCATGTATGTGTACGCACCCAATCAACATTGGCAGGTTCTATGTTCCACTTTTATTGTCTCAGGTACTCATGCTGCTGTTAATACAAATAATAAACATTTAACAATTTGATGGGCTCAATATCATCTTTTATACCAACAGTACGTTCTATCTCATTTTTGACAACCAAAAAGAGCAACAATGTAATATAAAATTGCAATTCAACTTCGTCTAATGAACAATAGCGCTGATGTCTCTCAGATCGGTAATACAATCTAATCTTCGTCATGTATGGCTGGTACAAGTGCGCATGTTATCATCAAACCTTGATGGCAACAAGAAACTACTGTAGAGTGTGAAAACTATTTTAACTCTTCTGCCTTGTTCCAGAGACATGAAAAGATATAATACATTTCACTTACTTCTGTAAAACAGTATCATGTATGTAAATAAAGTTAAAATGTGTAAGATATGGATATTCCAAATGACATAAAAGGTGCAAGTATGGAAAAGCATATTAAAATTACATAGTATAAAGCGAAAGGAAAACTATAGGCATGTATTAAAGTGATACATTCATCCAAAAAAGATGAGGTTTCTAGAAATATATTTTTCCATTTGTAGTATCAATAACTAATTAGTCGAATTTGGTATCAATACGTTAAAAGCCATAAGGTGACAGTGAGGTTTGATCATTGATGCAAACATTAGTAGAAATCAGTAGACAAGAACGTTGTGGTAATGCACTAAATAAATTGACACTAATATAAGTACTCCAACTCATGATGGAAATGACAACATTGGAGATTTCAAGTGCATGCAGCAAAATGTGGTATCATATATCAATGATAGGCACCAATTGCACCAATAGAAACAACTAAATGTAAAATTCTGATTCCCACATCTTGTACACAAGGATGGACATTTGCATATGTGGGGCATGTACGATATATTAATTAAGCTTAAGTGTTCAAATATAATTAAAATAATAAGTTTGAACATGTATAATTTTAAGAGTGTCGGTCACAAATTCTTAAATTGAATGATTCATTGGAATGTGATATTAGAAGAAGATACAATACCAGCATTAGTCAATGAACTGAATAAATCTATTCGGATGAAAAAATTATTTTGAGATATTTTAAGTGCATACATTCAAATATGTGCCTTACATATCAACTTATACTAGAGTGACATTAAATATGATGAAGGCTTGTGATCTCAATTTTATAAAATATGTGGACATTTGCTAATGTGCAATAATATGCTATTACTAGGGTCAGTTGTACCAAGTTATCTTGCAATAAAATGTAATATGTTCGAATATTTAGAAACGTGTATTGCAATAAATTTGATTTGCAAATACATATTCACTGTGCCCTTCATTACGATACGTGTATCAGCTGATTGCTTAATTCATCTATTCAACGCTAGAAGGCCAAATAAAATGCAGACAGGTCTGCAAAGCTGACTTCTAGTTCAACTTTTGTGAACTGTATATGAAAGATAATGTGCATTCTAGTCAGTGCATAACTATGTAAACTTTATCTCAATGCTCTCCTGACCTGCACGATGTTAGATTACTGAAATTAGATTACTGACATTAGTACCCTTATTGTGCTATATTTACCTGCTATTAAAGGCTGGGAACATTTTTACAAACTAATCAGCATCAAAATTCTTCTTCAAAGCAAGGATATGCCATGTTTTACTTTTTCTTAAAAAAAAGTTTCTATTTCAATCGTTTGTAAATATTTATATGAATTCGTAACCATGAATATGTAAATTTTTCAGATCAGAATCCAAATCTTGTTTCTAAAATATTATGTTTTTTATGTTTTTGTTTCCAAATTAATATCAACTTCTTTGAAGCAAATATGAAATTTAACGAAACATAAGGTAATGTAATTAATGATCTAGAGTTAAGTGACTATTTCTCGCTTCATTTACAAAGTTAAAGTAATACAACTACACCAACATACACACAAAAATGTAACAGATGCATCAGACGTTCATTTTAATTTTAAAATACATTTAATTTTCTAGCTTTTGCTTTTCATGTGCATGTTTGTTAAAACAAATGGTCTTTGCAGTGTCACAACCATGGAGAACTTCACACATAAGGTATCATGTTTTGGTGAAAACGTTTTAGCTATAAAGCATATAAACAAAATTAGAAATACCTGTATACATTAATTCAGCACTTTCAGTTTATTCTGGGAACAATGAAAATATTTAACATGGAGAATTTTAATATCCATTTTACGGACAATTGGAATTACCATTACAATACACCATGCGACAATATATGTACAAAGGGACATTTAAAATAGGAGATCTAACATAGGTGAGACTATATCGGCTCACAGATTTGGGCCTGTCTAGAGACAAGGGATTGGTCTGTCCAGGAACTATAGTGGTACAAGGGAAGGTTTCCATAGGTTGGGTCTGTACAAGACAATGGGAATAGAGCATAGAGAATTATACCGACACTGGATTGAAACTATCTAGATATATTGGGAATCGAATGTGGCACTATCTTGGGACAAGGGAACATCGAACATGGATGGGCCTGTCTAGGGCCAATGGAGAAATTCAATAGGATATGTCTAGGAACAAAAATTGTACAGAGCCAAACACAACAGAGGCAGATACAGGCAGATAGTAATACAAATACAAGGTTAATATTTAAAGCATTACCTAGACCAGAACTTATTATGGCAAGTGGCTGATATTAATATGCTCCCCTGAAGGTCGATAAGGTACGTGCAAGAAATGTGATAAGAACAAAGGGAGATTTATATAAACAACAAAATATACACACTAAAAACAACACACACAAACACAAACAAATTAACATATTTTTGTGTTTAGGGACAATTGTTGTTTTTTGGTTGAGGACAAAACAAACAGAGCACACACAAACGTATGCGCGAACACATATCCAGCATATCACACTCAAAATGCCTTTTGCATATTTAGAATGTAAGAAAAGGGGGTGAAGTCTCACAAAATAGCCATTATTACACCGAATATACCATGGAGAAAAGAACTAGTTTATATTAATCGCTGCAACTTGTGGAAATTCATATAGAAAAACATATGTGTAGCCTTAAAATGTCTAGCCTCAATGACATCACGGTACTATACACAAAGATAAAAACGTAAACAATATAGCAAGTGGCTGACCTAAAAGTGCGCTTCATAAACAAAAGGTGTGTGTATGTATTTGTGTTGTATACATGAGTTCGTTTGTGTATGTGTGTCCCTTTTCTTTGTGTGTGGGTATTTTGTTTTTGTATGGGTTTGGGTATTGTTTTTCTTTTCTTGATAAAACACCTTGCATCACCCAACTCAACGTGATTTCTTTTTATCTCCTAACAAAAACCACTTCCTTTAACAAACGAAATGTGTATGTGTTCTTTTGTATGCACGCGTTCATTTGTGAGTGTGCATTTTGTTTGTTCTAAAATCAAAACTACCACCAATATTAGTGTTACAATTACTACGAATACAACTAATTATATTAAAACTAACAATAATACTACCAACACTGTTATCAATAATAATACCAATACGCAAACTATTAGTTATATTTTGTTAATGAATGCAGTTAAAACATTACCTGCAGAACGTGACTAACGAATTAGTGTTGGTCAGCTATGGTCGAGATGATAATGAAAATAGGTTCCTTCTCTACAAGGGCCTTACCAGTCATCCGTGGCATCCGTCCGTCTACGTGATACGATGGCGTAGCTCCAAAGTCAGCTGTTACTTCTTTCTGGCTCTCTTTTGAACATGCTTCCTGTTTCTGTCATCCTCATCTTTGCTAACTTCCTGCTTGACAGCTAGGCGCCAGATGGGACGGTCATTAGCAAAGCTCTCCCATTTGTTGACATCGATGTTGGCCGTCTTTAGGTCTCTCTTGCAAACGTCTTTGTAGCGCAGGCGTGGACGTCCAGTTGGTCGTGTACCTTCTTCTAGTTCCCCATACAATATGTCCTTAGGGATGCGGCACGAGTCCATTCTCTTGACATGGCCGAGACAGCAAAGGCGCCTCTCACTGAGAATGGCGAACATGCTGTTGATGTTGGCGCGTTTTAGAACCTCTGTGTTCGGTACTTTGTCCTGCCAGTTGATGTGCATAATGTGCCGCAGACATCTCAGGTGGAAGCTGTTGAGTTTTCTCCCTGCTGTAGAGGAGTGAGCTGAGCAAGCAGGCTTGGTAGACACGCAGTTTGGTCTTCTCTGTGAGGCAGGGGTTGTTCCATACCCTCTGGTTAAGTCTGGCCATCACTGCAGCTGCCAAGACAATCCTACCATTCACCTCGTAATCAATTGAGAGTGAGCTGGAGATGTTTGACCCGAGGTATCTGAAGTTCTCGATAACTTCCAAGTTGTATCCATCAATCTTGACAGAGGGAGGGGAGTCTGCATCTTGCGCCATGACGTTTGTTTTCTTTAAGCTGATGGTCAGTCCAAATTCCTTGAAAGCGTTGGAGTCGCGGCATACCAGCTGCTGCAGTCCATCTTCCGTATCGAATGTCAAGGCTGCATCATCGGCAAAAAGCAATTCACGGATGAGTACCTTTGTGATTTTAGTCTTAGCACGGAGACGGGCGATGTTGAACAGCTTTCCGTCAGCCCTCGTATGGATGTACACTCCATCGCTGCAGACCTTGAAAGCATACTGGAGAAGCATGGAGAAATATATGGCGAAGAGAGTCAGCGTAAGCACACAGCCTTGTTTAACTCCGCTGTTTACTGGGAAGGCCATTGATGTTGCGCCATTGAAGCACACTGTACTGTGCATGTTCTCGTGGAATGACATGATGACAGCAAGTAGACGTGGTGGGGCTCAGCCAATCTTCTGCAGCATTCTGGAAGAGTCCGCTCCGACTGACCAGGTCAAATGCCTTCGTCAGGTCTATGAAGGCAATGTAGAAGGACATCTGCTGCTCATGACACTTCTCCTGCAGCTGACGTAGTGAGAAGATCATGTCTGCAGTTGACCGGCCGGCTCGAAATCCACACTGTGACTCTGAGTAGACGCGTGAGGCTAGGATCTGCAAGCGCGCCAAGGCAACACGGGCGAAAGCCTTTCCGACAACACTGAGAGGGAAATGCCCCTGTAGTTGTTGCAGTCGCTACGGTCTCCCTTGTTCTTGTACAAAGTGACGATGTTGGCGTCACGCATGTCCTGTGGGCAGCGCTGGTTTCCCACTCTTGAGGACTTCAGGAGGAGTGCCGTCGCTTCCAGGAGCCTTCCCACAGGTAATGCAGTCTATGGCTTTTCCGAGCTCTTCCAGGATGGGCTGTTTATCTACCTCCACCTTGACAGGCAGGTCTGGAATGGCATCCAGGGCAGTGTCAGTGACGTTGTTTCGGGTTGCATATAACTCGAGATAGTGTTAAAAACATCGCTTCAGTTGTTTGCTCTGGTCTGTAATGTCTTCACCTATCTTGGACTTGAGGGGGCGGTCTTTGAGATGGAGGGGCCTGTCGCCTTCTTGATGCCCTCATACATTCCTCTTGCATCCCCGTTGTCGGCAGCTGTCTGTATACTGTTTCAAAGGTTAAGCCAGTATATGTTGGCACAGTGGCGGGCAGTCTTCTGGGCGTTCTTCCTTGCATTCATGAGTGCTTGTAATGTTTTTGGGCTAGGTACTACCTTGTATGCCAGGAGGGCTTTCCTCTTTGCCTCAGTCACGGACTCCATCTCCTCCCAGTTTGCCTCATACCAGTCGGCGTTTTTCCGTTCCCTCTTCCCGTAAGCTATGATGGCTGAGTTGTACACAGAGTCACGGAGATGAGCTCCCTTGTAGTCAATGGTGCCGTAAGGTGTCACTTTGGTGAGACCTTCTTGCACATTGATGATGAACTGCTGTGTTTTCTCTGATTTACTTGCACAGCAGGTGTTGATGCGAGGGTGACCCTTCTTCTTGGCATGGTGCAGCTTCTTGGCTAATATTAGCACCTTACTGACCACAAAGGAATGGTCCGTGTCGCAGTCGGCACTGTGGTAGCCGCGGGTTAGGAGGACGCTAGCCAGTTCCGTACGCATGGTGATGACAAGGTCTAGCTGGTGCCAGTGTAGTGAACATGGGTGTCTCCTGGACACCTGATGGATCTCCTTGCATTGGAAGAAAGTGTTGGTCACACATAGGCTGTGGGAGGAGCACATCTCCAGAAGTCGCTGCCCGTTCTCGTTGATCTTGCCCCTTCCATAAACTCCAAGACAGGTGGACCAGGCCTCATGGTCGGCTCCCACTCTAGCATTGAAGTCTCCTAGCAAGTTAAGGGTTTCGTTTTTCTGGAATGCCGGATTTCGCCTGATCCTGAGCCTCATAAAACTTGTCTTTCTCCTCGTGGGTAGTGCGGAGGGTTGGGGAGGTTCAACGAAGGCAACTAGCGTGTTCTTTACGGCGAAGCCTACACCGTGCTGCCTAGGTGATAAAACTGAGTCTATTATAATCACAACACAAAGACTTTCTCATCCACATCCTTTAAATCAGACAATAAATATAAGCAACACAAATATTAAATTCTCACAGTCAGTACGAAACCTAGGTGTTACTCTATACAGTAATCTCGCATTGCACCAAAATGGCATGAGCATATGCAAGTTTGAATCTCTTGAACTGAGACGCATCACTTCCATTCGCAAATATATTTCCGTTCATGACACTAAAAACTTGTGTGTTCATTAGTACTTTCAATACTGGACTATTGTAAGTCAATTATGTCTCGTTCGTCACAATATCTACTCCAGAAACATCAAAAAGTTCAAAACACAGCTGATCGGATCATTTTTTGAGCACCTCGATTAGAGCACACCTCACCACTGCTCTGTACCCTACAATGGCTATCGATTCGATACAGAATCAAACACAAAATTGGTTCTCTGTCCTATGTTTCAATGACAGACTTCAGTCTTACATACTTATCCGGCCTGACCAATGCGTATACACCAGCAAGATCTTTACGCTCCTCTTCTGACAATGGTATACTCATTGGTCTCACTATGAAAACGAAGTCATATGGACAACGTCCTTTTGCAAACCAGGGCCGGCGATGTGGAACGATTTACCCATTGAAATTAGACAAAAAGACACAGTGCTGCCATTTAAGAGTGCTCATAAAACGCACATTTTTCGACAGAAGAACAAACTTAGAGAACTAATAATGTTTTGTATCTCATATGTTTTCAGCATGTTTTTATGTTTTCCAATTTCGTGGTTTTTGTTATTGGTTTTTCTGTAGTGTAGTCATATCATTATAGATGTTGTAAAGCGCTTAGAGTTCCCAAAGATTAGGCGCTAAACAAAGTCCTCGTTATTATTATTACTATTAAAATTATTAGCTGAGCCTTTTTTAATTAAACAAACATCTTTTCGTTGTAAATTAAAATGAACTGAGAGTTTGACTTGCGTATGTATGTTTTGTGTCTGAATAAAGATTTCCTTTCAAAACAATTTGTTGCAATCAAAACATCCGTCTATTTTTGTGACAGGTTTACCTTCAGTCTACCCACAACATGTGTCCGTGCATGTGTGCGTGTGTGTTGTATGTCTTTCTATCTCTTTATTTTATATACGCATGACTATTGTTTAAATGTATACATGAACATACCAAAAATATCATACGTGTAAAGCAAAGAATATTCGCAATTTTCAAGGCAGAAACAAATCTATAGAAAATAATGAAGCGGTCAAAGCAAAGAAAAAGAGCAAATAAACAGTATAAAATTAATGTGTAATCAATGGTCCTTGCTGAAAGTGAATATAACAATCCAGCATTGGTGTAAATTGGATAAACAATTACTTTGCAGCATTAGCTTGGCATCATTATGAAAGGTCATGTGTGGTGGCCAGCGATAGCCACTCGCTATTTGTACTGTTATTTCATTCTGTCTTTCATATTATTTTCTATATAACAAAATGACTTTCATTTGCATATATCCATCACGGCACAATCACGGGTCTGGTGTTTCAGACTGCACACAACATAAAATAGACAGAGAAAACAATATTATCACGTAATATTACGTTTACAGTTTACTGCACACAATTAAAAATATTAAAAGAGCCCAAGGTTTCAAAAATAAATCACAAGGAAAGTGTATTCTTTATTTGTAAATGTTAGTTTAGCACAAATGTTGAGTACCAAAGTTATCCATATTGTGGGTGAGCGATTGTATTTGACATGATCTTATATAACAAAATAATTTAGATATAGTATTCAGCTTCCGGTATAGAACTGATGAGCTTTAAATGTGACGGATTCATAGGAAATACGAACACGTTAAATAAACTTTAACTCCATTAGCCTCCAATGAAAAATATGGATATCAAATTTGATTTGTCTCAAGAGGATGAGTTCATTACAAGTTAGATGAACGTGCAGGATTAAAATCGGATACTCACCTCAACCTACCGCCCAAACCTTAAGTAATTACATTGATAAAACTATTGTAACGGTCTTAACTCCATTGTAAATTAGTTGACCTTACACAATACAAAAATGATTTTTTTAAGTATATAAGAATATACTTATACATGATCAAAATGATGTGACCTCGTTTTAGTATTTAATTCTCAACCAGACGGCTCACAAAAGGTTACACGAACAAAACAGGCAATATGCCAAACATTACAAAGTCTAAGTGTTCAATAACAATGAAACGAAGAAAAGGAAGAGCAAAAACAACGAAAGCAAGAAAACTAAGAGTAAGATGAACAAAAACCTGATAAACATGTTGTCATAAGAAGTGTTTGGAGATAACCAAACTTCACAAAATTGACAATGTAGTTTAACCGTACCCCTTTATACGAAACGAAAGCCTTTTCTCCATAACTAATTCGTACCGTGGTCTCATTTTTTCAGCAATTTCATTAACTCCATCTATGATTTGCCTCAATGTTCCGAATTTTGATTAAGTCCATATAATACACAGATGTTTTAAGTATCATCATTATTTCGTTTACAGTTTACTGCTCACCCGTATACAATATTGAAAGATTCCAAGGTGTGGAAACATTTTTAGCAAGAAAAGTCATTTCGATATGTGTCTTTTAGAAACGAAGGTTGAGTTCAATAGTCTATACAAACTAAGGGTTAGTGATTGTATTTCGCATGATCTTTTACGAGGAAATATATATATATATATATATATATATATATATATATATATATATATATATATATATATATATATATATATATATATATATATATATATATATAGGTTTTGATCATGAATTCAGCTTCCAGTGAGGAGAAGACAAACGTTAAATGTGTCGGTTTCATAGTTAATTTGAACACGTCTCTGTAACATGAAAGTCATTAACACCCAATTAAGAAGTGGGATATCATCTTGGATTTGTCTCAAGAAGATGGGTTAATGACAATTAAGGTTTATAATCAATAAGGCAGCTTTGACGAACCTTTAGGATGAAATTTAAACACTGTTTGAAATGCTTTCTTTTTCAAATTAAACACGATTCCATTGATAAAGCAATTGATTATACATGATCAAGGTGATGTGTCCATGTTTAATTATTCAGTGGTCAAATAATGGGCAAACTAAGACTATTTTACGTCCATTAACCATTAATAGTTTATGTATCAAATTAAAGTAGCATAATATAAATATGAGACAGGTACGTTATTCTAGAAAAGGATGTCTTTTAATGACATAAATCCATCATCTCAGTGGTTTTTGTCGCTTCCATTATCTCTTCTTATTACATGATCGTGTATTTATAGCAAAGTTAACTAAGCTTATTTGGAAGTTGACCACACAAAGATGCAGATATAATTCGAGTGAGTGTCTGTATGACTTTGTGTATGATTTAAATTTTTAACGTAGCTTAATTTCTTAGTCATAACGCTACTATGTCTACAGTGTAACAATTAATAGCGATGTTTTAGCACTGGGGCGTCATACCAAAGACATTTAACATGATTTCCCACCTAGTCACATTATCCTGACCCCAGATCTACCATTCCTAATGGTGACCAACTAGCGAAGCAGCTGTTACTATCATTTTTTAAGTCTTTGTTATGAATCGACCGTGCGGACGCTCTAAAAACTGTTGAGTGTCGTTATGTGCCTGACATCATCGATGGCTAGTGATTTCATCATTAATTACTGGTTCGATAGATTGTTTTCTTTCTCATTGTAATCTATTTAACGTGGAACTGTAGAATGTTGACAATTTTCTCACTTAAACTATTTACTGGAAACAATCTTGGCGCTTTCTAGGTGGAACGTTTGACGCATTTGAGTGTTAATGTATCACGGTGACCGATACATTTAAAAATGTTGGCATTATACTGTAAAATAAAAAAGGTTTACACCCAGCCAAATATACATTCAAGGCAGTATTTTGCTGATAGATTCAAACAGTATTTATTTATTAATTTATTGGTTTTGCATGACTTTCTGGGTTAATATAGCTCAGACATCTGAACAATGACGCACATAAGCGTCATTAAGACATAGTTCTATCAGAGACTTTAAGGATCCATTTGAATAGAGAGAAAAATCAATAAAACTTCACCTCAAAGAAAAATCACAGTTACGTGCTAACACAGACATATACGTTATCAAGGAGATGACTTACGGAACCAAGAGAGCCGTGAAAGAACCATTCATTGGGAACGTTGTAAGTTAATAATAATCAGGTCATAAGGCAAAGATTTACGTTCAAAAATACCATGTATCATACCGCATGCTGATTCCAAAACTATTAGTATATACTTGAAACTAAACTGCTATTGGTTTGGGAGAGGTATACACTCTAGTACTGTACGACTGAGGAAGAAATATGGAAGTAAACTAGTGAATCATTTGTCACATTTCTTGTATATATATATATATATATATATATATATATATATATATATATATATATATATATATATCCACTTTGAGACTATCCATCTGAAGCCTACAATATGTTTTTCATTAACATCAATATCATCAGCGTTGTAATTCTGCTATCAGGGTCCAGGCCTCTCATCAATACAGAAGGATTGAGATGACTAGTGCTCTTAATAGTCTGTTCTAGTTTTCAGACAAATTCCTGTCTCTCCAGATAGGTCTTAGATTTTACACAGTTGCCGTTGTTTGTGTTGCTCGTTACAAATGTCTGCTCTAGATCCCTCTTCGGTGATAATGGAATCAATATATTTGAATTAGCCCGCTCGTTTCAGTTCCTATCCTCTGACTTTAATCTTGGTTGAGTTTTATTTCACTATCTTGTGAGGTCGTTTACAATTTGGAATGCCTTTTTGGCTGTTATTCTTTATCAAACTGCTCTCTATTTCTGTGGACGTTTGTCCAATCCAATCTTCTTATGCTTTAAGTTTTGATGATATTTTTGTTTATCTCTCTGTACTACACTGCCGCTCTTGTGTGTCTGGTGTTATTGAGGTCTCTTCGGGTATCACACAGATTCAGAATCTCTTGTGTAACCCAGGGTGTTTTCTTAAGGACGATGGAAGCCAAAGATCTTCTTGGCAGATGTTTTCATGACTGAGTCGAAAGTGTCTGTCATCACTTTAAGATCAGCATCCATCACAAGGAGTGCGGCAAAGTTTCTTTCAATTGTGGCTTAGAATGACTTGGATTTCTTCTTAGCCTTTGTTGTCGTCGTCAATATCTATTCTTGTAACAAGAGATATAGTTCTAACAAAGTTATCTAATCTAATTTTGAAATTTACCCCCACAACTATGTAAATATATTCTCATCGCTATTGGCTTCTTTTCAGGAAACGTAGTATCAACATATTGTAGTCTACTCCCTTAAGTCTCCAATTGAATGTCAAATTTATGTAATAAAGTTATTTAAAATATAACATTTCAAAACACAACAATGAATTATGTGCGGAATAAACGAAATTAGTCAATCAACTGGAAAGCATATAACATGTATGTTATCTAAGACTGCATTCAATACTAAATATTGTTTTCAATCAAAACAAGGTATAAAAGTGTATTTTAAATTGTTTTAAATTTTTTTCAACACGCTAAAGTGACGATAGTCACCTTTAAAAATTTAGGTATATCTAACAAACTTTTAGTTTCTTCATACATAATAACTAATTATGACACTGTTTGCTTTAGCTATTATTGAGTTCATCGTTCATTAATATCCTAATAACCCGATTAAACAGAACATTACTGAATGTTTGAAGAAATAATAATAATATTATCGACGCCAACCATGATGCTGATGACACTGATGAATCCGATGGAATCCCTGGATGAGATGAGAGGACGAAATTATTTTATACGTTAACAATAATATTGTTATCTACGTTTCGAAATCAAAATAATCATGGTGCTGCCAATTGCAATAGAAAATGATTCAAAAATATAATTCTGATAATCGCAAACCATAATTCACATTGTTTACGGTCTCGCTGGATCTGGCCCAGAACATAAATTTATGTAATTACGACAAACTTCTGTGGTGTGCTAATCCAAAAAATCCAATTCACACTTTTTAAGGCTAAGCTGATCGAAAGCATGACTATTTGCATTTAATTGTGTAACTATCCATTGTGGCACATGAATTATACAGAATTATAATAAGCTAAATGGTGAATAAGTATAATTTATTGTAAAGAAATGGACAACGCAATCAAACCTTTCATACAGAAATAAGATGATAATCCTAATTCAGTAGGGTTATATATAATACAAACTTACCGATAATCGCATCATTCCTCATACAATATTCACAAAATTTGGGCGATTATATATTATCGTATTAAATGAATAATTGTAATGAAGACGTAATATACTCCCTTTGTCACGACAGGTAAAATTGAAAGTATCGTTTTATCCTCCTTCATTCTCATCCTTTTCCTCTTATATCGTCATGAATGGTAGTATTATAGTTCTTTTTTCTGACTACAGGAGATAATTTTAAGAATAAACCTATTGTTCACACCTTTCCTTAGCTAATAAGCGGATTTGCTTTTGATTTTGGTATCTACATAAAGGACGCTTTTACACGAACAAAATTATTTTCTTTCGAGGTGGAAGCTAAACTGCATGTATCACGTACCAAAAATGAACGATTATCGTTTCATAGTACTGTTTTGTACTGTAGCTGTTCTGGACGCCGGTAAGTTATGTCGTTTTGAATATCAAGTACCACTTTCTTCATTTATATTTTACAATTCTTTCCCTGTTAGTTTTTTACTTCATGTGATACTTAAAATTGCTTTCATACTTGTTGTGTATGCCAGAGTCACTGAATGTTCCATCTCAACCTCCGAAATTTCAGTTACATTTGATCGAATCAATCTGAGCACCAAAAATAATATGCCTACCCTGTTAAAATGATTTGACTTAACAAATAACCTAAAAGAAATTACCTGTCGAAACGACATATAACTTTATATTTAAGTAAAAATTAGAACTTTAAAGATTAACAAACATGACTAATATAGTTATATTTGTGCACTCGTTCGATATTTTTGTGTCGTTATATGGTGAAACGTGCGAAGTAGTAATTACATTTTCAATACAGGATACGTAAACATGGGTTTTCTGTATAATAAGAACATTAGGCAATGAGAAAATCAATTGCAGCATCATATATATATATATATATATATATATATATATATATATATATATATATATATATATATATATATATATATATATATATATATATATATATATATATGAGGATGTCGGTGAAAGGAGGGTGTTGCGTGGATCCTTATGAACCTACTGTCGATGTTTCGCCATCCTTTCTTCTTTTATTCTAATTGTTTTGTTTATTGTTTTGTTTTATTGTTTTGTTTTTTTTTTTTGTTTTTTTTTTTTTTGGGGGGGTGGGGGTGGTAAGTATCGTTTTAGATTTATACTGAATTATGTCTATATCAGTGATATGACGACAGCTGAGTCGCGGTATATCATTCCAAAGGCATTTTGCGATCAAAACATTTCTGGTTATCAATTAATCTAGAGACAATAAATAATACACAAAAGAGGAAAAGAAAGGAATTGATCTCCTCTTTTGTTTAACTTAGCAGCATATTTTTCAAATTTCTTATGTGCTTTAACTATTTTTTAGCAACATAAATGAATGAATGTTCCATGTTGAATTCAGTCAAAATGGCATACTATTACAAAAATGTCCAGTTGTTCACTTTCAAATTATATCTTTCTCGCACAAATAGACAATATTTTGGACAATGTGCAAACGATTTGTACAAGAGTATCAAACAACGAAGTAACATCCCAGTCGTAGAATATATGTTTAATATGTTCGTTCACACTCTTAAAGAAAATGCACTTGTCGGCATCTAATATTTTAATTCTTTTCAAAATAGTATTAACTAAAATTAGGATCTGAATTAATTTAAAATTCAAAGCGATCACGATTGTGTCTACAGTGCAAAGTTAAGCCAGTTTTAAATCTTAGACCACACTTCACTACCTATAATTTGTATTTAATAATTGAATCCAGGTTTCTTGGTTAGAATTGTGATGCCTCTTTACAATTTTAAAGTAATCGTAGTTAACAATTTTCAATGCGTTTTGTTTTGGAAAATTAATATTTGTATCCTCCTGCTTAACAATCATGCTGTAACCAAATTAATTATTTTTGCATCTTTCCAAGACTGTAGACTTTCGGATATTAATAATAGTACTTTTTAACAATTGTTGCATCAGGTTTTACTTCAGTACAAACGGATTTAAATAACCGGAATCATCATCAAGAATTTGAATGCCGGCATCCTTTCAGGATTTGTATTGACGGAACTTTCTATATGGAACAACATGTAGATAATGCTCCCTAAATTTACTTCATATTGCTGAATATAGTTGTATTATCTAGTTTCTGCCAAGCTTCGTCCTCGTTTCCCAATAACGCCTTGTTACTCATCACATCTTAATATAGCTAATGAATAAATACATTTGTGTCATATTCGATCTAATCTCAATCTCCAGAACCACTAGTATATCGCGTTTAATTCTTCACTGTACACAAACATAAATAACTTACAATTGAGTTTTGCTTCCATTCAGGCTGATTCATTTGTAAGTGCTGACAAAATTTGTATGAATATGAACAGCACAAGAGTTTACACAACAATTACTTAACCCACATATAAAACATGTATGTAGCTCCAGATTGGCAGAATTCGTATTTTTAGTTTCTTCCTATATACAATTATCCAACCTATGTTTTACGTCTAGAGAAACACTGATACCAAGAAGTGTACAGTTTAAAGAAGACCCGTTTAGAACCTAATCGGGGCACATTCTTGCACTAGAACACTTCTTGTTTATAATTGAAACAGCATTTTTGTTATTACGCTACAGTCAAGCTCAGATAATACAGGAAATTCTTCCAAGATATTAGAGTTGAATTAAGAGAATATTAAGATTCATTGAGGAGAATAAATGAATATATACTTCCAACATAGATACATACTTAATGTGTGGGGGGTGGGTGTGTGTGTGTGTGTGTGTGTGTGATTTAGGTTTTATCATAGCATTAACACTTGTCGACACTGTGAAAGTGATAGTGATATCAAGCCAATACCCAAGACATGTACCATGATGTCGAACACAATAACATTATCCTGACACAAAGCCGACAAGTCTTGAAACGAATCTCGTAATTCTGAGCGAATAGCAAGGCAGCTGTTACTACGTTCGTTTCAAGTCTTTGGTATGACTAAATCATGGGGTTCAATCCACCAACCTAGCGTCATACGGACGCATTACGAATTAGACCATCGCATCGGAATCATCTTTCAAGAATCAATTTCTGCGGACATAATCGATTGCTTCAAACATTGACGGTTTGCTCAATTAAATATTTACTGGAAACATGGCGATTCTTAGGTGGAACGTTTGATGCAATTGTGAGTTAACGTACGATGGTGACGGACACATTTAACAATGTTGGCATTGTACATCTCAAAAAAGGTGTACACAAAGCCAAATATGCATTCTAGGCAGTATTTGAAGTAGCTATCAAAATACTTTATATATATATTCTCCAGGAACGTCTGAGTTTGTATGGCTCAGAGATCTTAATAATGACGCACAGAAGCGTCATCTAGACCTTGGTCTCTCAGAGGAATTAAGGTTTCAACTGAATGCAGGGAAGAGATCAATCAACCTTCACCTCAAAGAAAATCCACACGTACGTGCTGACACCGACATATACGTTATCAAGGAGATGCCTGACGGAACAAAGAGAGCCGTGAAAGAACCATTCACAAGGAAGGTTGTAAGTTAATAGCAACATGTCATAATGCAAGGATTTTCATGCAATACGCACATGTATAATACCGGATGATGATTCATAAAGCATTCTTCATACTAAACTGTTTTGGTGACGTATAGACTCTAGAATTTAATTACAGGACAGTATGGAAGCAAACTAGCGAATTAATTTTTCATCACTTCAGTCGTGTCTGCTTACATATCATACAAATATATTGGCTCTTTTTAACAAGTAGTAGTACGTATTTCGTACCATCAAATATTATCCAGCACTATTCTTAATTGCATCAAGATAAATGAGCAGTATGCAGCCTACATCAATTGATATTTTGATTGGAATAATCTTTAACCAACCTTTAATTCCGAAAACATACGCATCTATAAAACATATATCTCACATGCTGAAATTGTTACAACCTGAGTGTTGCCAAGTTTCGTCTCCCACAGTCATTCAATTTTCGCACCATTTATACGCTATCTACATCTAAATAATGGCAGTTCATCTCCCTAATGAAATGATGTAGCGTAGTTTAATTAAATAACTTCCGAAAGTGAAAGAAACTTGGCTATCCTCTTATTCCAATTCTAACTCACTTTAATGTAAATCTAATTTGTGAGAATGGTACAAATGTAGTGTATTTCATTATATATATATATATATATATATATATATATATATATATATATATATATATATATATATATATATATATATATATATATTTCTGAACTTTATATATAATGCTCAATGTGCTCTTATCAAAGTTACAGAATTTAAAACAGTTTACATTTAAAGACTCACAATTAATGCAAATAATTTGAAAACATGCTATTTTTTTCTAACAGGAAAGCAAATACTACCACGACATCGACAATGGTGCCGTTTTCACTGTCCGTTGTGTCATGAGAGCGAAAGGACCCTGTGCCAGGACATTGGTAAGTCCGACTCAGAATCTCTCTTAATCAAGTAATTTTTTTGCTTCAAAAAATAGTTTAATTTCCATTGGTTCGGAGATGTAAAAGAAGTCGGTTATAATATGATTGTTTTATTTTTCAACATCTGCTAATTGGAATAAAGAATGAATCTTATCAATGATGATGATGATGATTATTATGATGGTGATGATGATGATGATTATTATTATTATTATTATTATTATTATTATTATTATTATTATTATTATTATTATAGGAAGGAAAATTCAGGATTGGAGACAAGTATTTCCATATGTCCCCAGTTTCCGATCTAAGCAACGTGGATACATTCTACATGAATCGAGAGTACCAGGATACACCTCACATAATTAGGGAAGAAATGGAAAGTGGTGAAGATATCCGTCTAACGAACGATTCGATAAAACGTACGTTTCACTTTAAAGATATGTAATTTTGGTTTTGGAATTTCTTATGTGAGCTTTAAATCAAGATAAGACATTTTATCTCATTGACCGTGAATATGACCATTCGAGCACTGCTTTATTCCTACTAAACGTATCGCTGACAAACTAAAGGAGGAAAAGATGGTTTCATTATAACATTCGCAGACTGTGGAGTAAGTCATAAAACTAAAAGCTAACATGTTAATGCATTATTAGTAATAGTTATATTTCAATAGTTATAAAGTCATTGACAAACAAGCAACAAAATGCAGCTATGATATATATAGTCTGAAAGTGGATGTATATATATATATATATATATATATATATATATATATATATATATATATATATATATATATATAGAGAGAGAGAGAGAGAGAGAGAGAGAGAAAGAGAAAGAGAGAGACAAACGAGCAACAAAATCCAGCTATGATATATATAGTCTGAAAGTGGATATATATATATATATATATAGAGAGAGAGAGAGAGAGAGAGAGAGAGAGAGAGAGAGATAGATAGATAGATAGATAGATAGATAGATAGATAGATAGATAGATAGATAGATAGATAGATACTTCATAAGCTTACATGGGTTTCTTTTAAATTTCAGTAATTGGTTAATTATCTATATGCTTCAAATAGAGACAAGAGTGACTCTTTCAATTTATGGAACAGTAGTAATATATTCAAGATGAGGGATTTGGGTGTTGCTTAGTAGGGAACAAGGACATTGTAGAGGATGAGGAATGTGATAACGCGTGAAAAACACACTGACTGATTATTAAAATGGATTTGATGTTGAAATTATTATTATTATTATCATTATAATTATTATTATTATTATTATTATTATTATTATTATTATTATTATTATTATTATTAACAGTTAGTGTTGCCAATGATGATGATGTAAAGAACAGTCTCTTTATGAATCTGCGTAGATCATTAGATAACCTAAATGTTGAGGAAAGCGACTTTGACAATGACAAGCGAGCCACTACTGTGTACGGAGTAGAGCTTCTGGTTGCAGTGGACCCTCCTGTCTGGCAAAAGCAAGTTACCATTGTTTCTTTCTTTGCATTTCGCTAATTGTATCGTCTGAAGTTGAGTTGAAGCAGAACCGCAAAGGAAACGTAAAGATTTACCAAATTTAACAAAATACAATTGATCTTTCAAAACGCCGCACAGTAGTTTCTGACCTGTTCAAATGCAACATAAAATAAGTTGAGTGTTATTCACAAAGTACCCCCTGTATTATGATGAAAGAATCCTACATTTCGATATCGCAATACAAGATACATTGACGTTTAGTATGACTAGTTATATGAAGGTATCGAATTAAAATAAAAACTAAGGCCACGTGAGAACCTGAACCATGGCAATATAGTCACAACACTGTAACCTTTCAAAGGCAGTCAGCTGAAATGCTGGTAAGAAATAAGCCATTTAACAATCGAATTTTTCTCAAAACATAATGTCGGTTTAAAAAAAATACTTTTATACATATATTAGAAAGAACAAGTATTGTTTCCTTCCTCAGGAAATATCTCCCAGCCACGAGTGTTTGAGAACTGATAAATCACCATTACAAACAGTTTTAGGTATATGAAGACATTTTAAAGAGTCCCAGAAATGTTAGTATTCCAAAACAATTGTACACATTTTGTTCAAAAGCTGCCTTGATAGGATAATTGTGCGAGAACGTTTACCTACAGTCAAATACTGTGCTTTCATTCTGTGTCATAGAGTCTAGAGATTCCACAGTTAGACCAATGCATACTTTTACAGTAAAATTCAAAATCCTTTTCTCTTATAAATGTACAGAGACGAAGCCCTAATAAAATGTCATGTGTATTTCGAAGATTGATCATAATGTTTGGCATCTTGTGTGGTATGATATATGAATACATCTTGCGTATGTTACTCTGCGGACAAATCCATTCAGTGTCTCATTAACTCTTTGATTGTTTGATACAACAACACATGTCAAGCTATTTTAGAAGAATGTTAGTGAAAGAAAAGTGACTTTCCCAAATACACGTAACATCAAACAACGTTAGGTCGACTGTTGCACGGATCAAACCGACAATTCAACTATCGCAATGGATTTCATTTTACTTAGACGAATGCTGTCCTGATGCTCTAGCCAAGAACTTTTAAAGGATTGCAATGTATATATAATATACTTCTGTGTAAATGTTCTTCAGAACCATGTTTACGGTGCTATGTATACTCAGAGCAAAGAAAATATTTTCTTAAGCACTATGTTGTTATTCATCCCTTGACTCGACGAGGACATCTCTAGTCATCCAAGGGATGGAGGGGCTGGTTCTGTGTGCGCGTAGGCGGCTGATGATGCTACACGTGCTCGGAATATGTTTTTACATTAGTAAAAGAGATGATTACGACCTCTTCGAGATCATTGATGGCACTTGCTTTTCTCGCTTGCCACCTCAGCTCTGCAGCTTCCGTTCTGCTCGATTCGCTCAATTTGAAGCATTTTTGCACAGACGAACGCCAAATGACTCGAGAGCGTGCCCCCATCAATCATGGGTAATGTTGACTACTTTATTTTCAGCGTTCAGATTGTCTACGAAGCGTTCCTTCTGAGCTCAGTGGGATCGCTGTCCTTGCTGTAGGTAGCCGTAGAAACGTTTCCTTGGCAGCCAGTGGTCGGGCATACACAGAACATGTCCCACACAATGTAGCTAACACTGCATCAGAATGGAGTGACCTGCTTTGGCGATTACCTCGGTGTCTGGATCCGTGTCCTGCCACTTGATCTTGTGGATTTTTTAGATTTGTGGTTTGAAAGTGTTTCAGCTTCCTGGCATAGCGTTGGCACACCGTCCACATCTACAGGAAATGGACAACTTGTCTACGCGACATTGCAGGCTGGCTTCCGAGCCAGCATTTTGGACACAATCGTCAGCCAAAAAGACATCTCTGATGATGTCTGTCATGATCTTAGTTTTGCGTGACGATTTTAGGGACTAAATGACTTTCCATATTTACGGTACCTGATACTGACGCCAAACTCTCTTGTCTGAAAGCATTTGTCAGCATAGCGAAGAACTAGATCTTCTCTAAGCAAACACCATGTCGATTTTCCCGCCTTCTTTTCGGAATCCATGCTGGCCTTCTGGTCAAAGTGTGTAAAAAGGCGGTTTAGTATGATATTCTGGCGAGCGTCTTTCCTGCGATTGAGAATAAGGATACATCTTGATGGTTGTCGCAGGGCTGAATGTTCCCTTTGCGCTTATACAGGTAGATTTTTGAAGCGTCTTTGAAATTCCTTAGGGATCGTCTCTTCCTGCCACATCAGTAAAAATGTCGGTGTAACCTTTCTCTGTCAGGGTTAAGCTTCTTTCCTTGTAGACTTCAGCCGGTTACGTGTAGGGTGAAGGAAGACTGTATTGGTGATTAGCAGTTTATGCTCGGTGCAAGTCTGGAGCAAAAGAAGACGTTTGCTGTTTCAGTGACGCACTCCTTGCTTTCCTAGCACTCCATCCCAGGAAACGTAATCACAGCCTACTCTTGAATTGAACTCGCCAAAAATGACGAGCTTATCTACCATTTGAAAGTCAGCACTGATGGAGTGATGATCTTCGTAGAACTTGACTTTCACTTCATCTGGGTGAGTAATGGTTGGAGCATAGCAACTGATGGTGGTAAGATGCTTTTTTTCCAGACAAGAGGGGACTTTTATGGGCATGACCCTGTCGTTTACACCCTAGGAAGGTTATGAAAATTTGAAAATCAATGCTGTCTTCACTGCAACGCCGACACCAGACTAACGTTGCTCTTCACTTCCTTCCTCAGATGCTACGAAATAAAGTGCATCCGGAGCACCATTCACAGAGTTCGCTTTATCCTACAAAAGCAGGGTATTGCTCAAACCAGCAGTGTCCACGTTGTATCTGGTGAGTTTGTTTCCTATTAGGGTGATGCTACTCTTTCTGCCTCGTCTCTTCTCATTAAGGTAAGTACATTCCATACGCTGAGTGTACGATGAATAATCAACATTTTTTTTGTATTGTGACCGCTGGAGTAGGATCCCAAACAAATGCGGTATGCTAGCTGGGACGTTTAGAGCAGGCAGTGTTTCGGACACCTTTTTAAGCCCCGTCCTCATGCCAGGGAAATGAGCAGCGTATTGCTGAAGAGGGCCTTTCAGTCGGTAAGGGGCTACCGGACTCCACTGATGCTCCATGTCAGTGGTGAACGGCCATAATAGCGTGAGCCGACTGAATGCAGGTTTGCAGCTAGGTCGACAATGTATATACACATGCCGCTTCGTCGCTTATCTGGCGCCACAACACTTTAGTGGGAGATGCAATGGGATGGGTGGACGACAAGAACTACTTGGGCTATGAATTTATTTGAAGTGAAGAAGAGTTGCGCAGTTTGTCGACGTCACTCTCTCGCCCAAATCATATGGGTTCATCAGCAGGATAAAGTTGAGATGGCCAGAGACAGAATTGGGTGAAGTTAATGACCAGGATGTCCTAAGTGTCTTGTCTGGCTCTTCGCCATCATTTGCCTTTCTTCTCGTTGACTAGCTGGTGGGTCATACGCTCATGCTGCCAAATCCAGTCTTCACATGTTAGGTAGACAAAGCTTAACTCCGGTTTAAGACCCGTCGTCTACCCTCAGCCTGGTATAGCCAGCGAGTCGAGGTCGTTTCCCTGAATGTGGCTACTGGGCATGTCACAGTTTCTTCGAGACAGAGGTGAGAGCTGAATGCAAAGAAAGAATGTCTTTCTGACGTAGTAGGAGAAACATCAAGAATTGTTTCGATAATTGACAGTGACGGAAAACGTATCCTGGAAAAACGTTTTAAAAGAAGAGAGTTAAAATATATTCAAACTTATGGTGTAAATATTTTCCCAAACAAAAGCCAAATGATTTGTGTATTTTCAGATTTTATGCTCTAGCAGACGAAGACACTGAGAACGCAAAGAACCGAGTGAGAGAATACGTCGCACAAGTTATTACCGGCGTGGGTATTTCTTTCTAAAAGTTGTGCTTTTATCATAATCTATTTTAGTTCCAAGCATATCTAAGCAAGATTAATCGACTTTATATAACAATGTTCTGCCATCTTTCAGATACCTAATGAAAACATGATAATAACATTTGTGAACATGTGCATTCATTCGTATACAGGTTTATCGTTTTCGCTTTCTCAAAGACTCTAAGCAGACAATTAATGACACAGACCAGCAAGGAATGACATATCTCTCTCTCTCTCTCTCTCTCTCTCTCTCTCTCTCTCTCTCTCACACACACACACACACACACACACTACACACAGACACATATTCACATACAGATATGCACAGACACAATATATATTGTATCCGCTTCAGGTTGCGCACATATACAAAACGATTCAAGGACGTCCATTCACCATTGAGATCACTGTCAAGGCAATAGCAATCGTCCAGGTAAGAGACGTTACAAAAGAATCATATATTCAAATGTTCCCGTGCTCTGTATTATACTGAAGACCTAACTTCCTTGTGTATCATCAGTATTTAATATATGTTTAGATTCTCATTTATTCAAGGTACGCAAAATTAAAGATTTTTAAAATTTAATTTCTAAGTACTTCCATAACATCAAATAACAACAACGTTTTAAGTGGTTTTCTTTAAACAATTATTTTAGTTTGAAAATATAAATTTAAATGCTCTGCAATTGTACAGTAATGTACGTTTACCTCGCCTTACTTTCTTCTTGTCACCCTACTATAAAGTGATATAATATATACGTGAACAAGAATAGTACGTTATCCAGCATCTAATAGCTGGCTTAAATTGTCAGTTAGTGAGAATTAAAATTCAATGACATCGCAACTGTTTCTTTCCATCGACGCACGGAGCTTTTGAGACGTCTGAGTCATAGAAGAACAGAATCATTGTATCATGACATTTTCACCACCATGCATATAATGATGTATATAAAGCAAATTACATTAGCTTTTATAACCAAAATCAGCTTTTTTACATCCAATGCACCAAAACTTCAGACATTATTCAAATTGATCAATAACCATATCGATAACGATATAATGTCACCATCGAAACATATAAGTCATAAAATAATCATTTTTAAATAATGAAACAAACATATAATGTGTACAATGTGGGAAGAATTTTATACATTTTGTTCAGAAAGAGGCAGACGGACCCTACAAAAATGCAAAACCATTCAAAGAGAATGGAGTGTGGACCATACATGATGGTCATTACCTAGATGAGTTCGCGAATTGGGTTGTGAATACTCCTGGAATGCCATCAAGGTCCGAGATTGATCACGCTATGATGCTCAGCGGGTAAGTGTTTGCATTTTTAAGACACAAAAATAAATCATTTGTATATGTATCTGTATCAATCAGTTGTTTTCCGTTATTCCCCTTTAGTTTTTAATTCATTAAGTTCAAGACAAATTTCAATTCATAAACAATCATTATTCTAATGGCATCTCAGCATCGAATTTGACGCATTAATCCAAGGCATGTTCCACAAGATATATGCGTGTAATTAATCATTCACGAAATCGAACTTTTCCAATTAAGAAAAATCACACCTCAAATTATTGTCATTGAAGGAAAGGACCTGAAACTGATGCATTTACATTTTCATATTACTTTCATGCTCCCCTTGACGGATACAATGGACTTAGGGATATAGCGGAATTAGGGATACAATGGACTTAGGGATATAGCGGAATTAGGGATATAATGGACTTAGGGATATAGCGGAATTAGGGGTATAATGGATTTCCCAAAAACTGACAACAAGGAATCTGTCAAATGATAAAACAGTGAAGGAGAAAATATCAAGAATTGGAACTCATTACTGTTAGATGTTTGATATTGTTGAATGAGTCATCCATTAAATCTGAACTAATCATGTATGATGAATGAATTTTGTTAACTTACATAAAATAAAATACTGATTCGTAACCTTCGCTTAATTCTACTCTCTTTCTTCGCAGGTACAGGTTTATCATATCTTCAGGTAGTGTATATGTATGTATGTATATATATATATATATATATATATATATATATATATATATATATATATATATATATATATATATATATAATGTGTGTGGTGTGTGTGTCCATGTCTGTCTGCCTGTTTGTGTAAGAGTATGTATGTGAGAGTCATGACGCCTCACCCAAGACACTCGTGATCAATACATTTAGTACATATTCACTGAAATCTATAAATATATATCGCATGAAACAAAGATACAAACAAGTAATTCAAAATTGATACACATCTACTTACAAATTTACTTAGCATGCATGGACGATACGTAAAATTGAAAAGTACAATCCTATTATACACAACGAATAATGCAGCATAGCGTACATTGAGCTCTGTGGTGTGGAAGATATTTGGAATTGTACAGTACAATCATATAATATACAACGTATAATTCAGAATGGCATAAGTTGAGGGGTGGAATCTTTGGTGGCTTTTCGTATGTGATGCTGATTTAAAATGGTATTTCTTTGATTAGGTGAAGAAAGAAAGAAACACAATTATCAGAACTATAACTTATATCAGTTGCTACGATCTCTTAAAAATGGAATATGTACCAATTGATCTGAGTTCCTATGAATCAAAACGTGTGTCATAATATAGCGTATACTCGGAAAAATTGAGGACGAACTTTTTAGTGGTTGCCAATCTGGTAGGAAAATAAAGATTTTTTACTTAACATTGGTTTTATTTCTCTTTGCAGGCATTGCCTACTTCCGCAGTGTATGCTCGAATGACGCTGTTTCTCTTATTACCGAATCGGGCTACGTTCACACAATGATGGTAGCCAGTCATGAGCTAGCACATGGGTAAAATACATTCATAGCTTTCATTATTTAACATATATATATATATATATATATATATATATATATATATATATATATATATATATATATATATATATATATATATATATACATACATATATAGATATATATATATATAGATAGATATATATATATATATATATATATATATATATATGTGTGTGTATTTATGTGTGTGTGTGTGTGGACGCTTTGCATTTTCTCAGTTAGGAACTTATATATATATATATATATATATATATATATATATATATATATGTGTGTGTGTGTGTGTGTGTGTGTGTGTGTGTGTGTGTGTGTGTGTGTGTGTTGAGTTATGAATCTAAATGCTTTTTTTCGTTTTAAACATGTATGTCAACATAATCAAGTACTAGCTAATTGGTTCCAACTGCTGTAATTATTCACTGAATGTGATGCGAAATTTGATTGCCGTCATGGGAAGAAATTTGTAGGACATTAATTTCAAACAAAATTAGAAAACAAACATGAAACCTATCCGTTGCTGCAATGTTTCATGTATAACCTGAACAAAGAACAGGTAGATGCACCACCGAGTCCGAAACGGTTTTATAATTCGAATCATACTAGACTTTTTAAAATAGTTGAAACAAAACGTTTCATAAATCTTATTTATTCTGTCTGGACTTGTACTGCTTTTGAATGTTTGTCGTATTATTGGTACATATCCGTATGTATGTATGTATGTATGTATGTATGTATGTATGTATGTATGTATGTATTTATTTATTTATTTCTCTATTTATTTATTTATATAGTCTTGGTGCTGACCATGATACTGATTTAGGATGCCCCAAAGGAAACATCATGGGGATGAATCTACCAAATTTGAAGAATCAATATACGCACAAGTCATGGGAATTTAGCAAGTGTTCCATCGACGACTTCGAGAAAACTCTTTCAAAAAAGTAAATATTAATGCATAATATATTTCCATATTAAAATGGACAGACTCTTTTATATAAATGACATTATTGCATCTGAGAACAACGTTTAAAATTTGAGGAAAATAAGAAACTTCAAACAAGTCTACTGAAATCACTGCATAATAATGAAGTGGTTGTAGAGATGAGTAGAAGAAAAAATGATGTAGTTATAAAATATTTCTGCTTTTCTATAAGCAATGGAATCTTACATTTTGATGATACGTTTATTTAGATAAAGTGACAATTCAGTGAATAAGGAATGACTTGAGACATTTTCTGCAGGATTTAGGTATGCAATTGCAATATTAATGGAGTGTGTCAAACGAGATACCATATTTTAGCGGGACCAGTTAAATTGAATAAAATGTATGATGGTCTCCATTTTCAAATGATGCAAACGTAAACAAAGATTTAAAAAAAATCTACTTAGCTTTGTTAGCATGTCACAGAATAAGATACTGCAAAGTGACATCAGCCAGATGTCTTAACCTTTATATATATATATATATATATATATATATATATATATATATATATATATATATATAATTGATAGATAAAGTACAAGTAAAAGGTTGACTTTGAAAATCAATCGTGCTTGTTTATCGTGTCATCCTACAATAACTATTTAATGATCAACATAAAATTGTGAAAATACAAACAACTATAAAACACAAAATATCCCTAAAACAAACACCATCCTTAATTTCTCTTTCTATGAAATCTCGAAGTTACTAGTATTGTGTCTGGATTGTCAATTGATATATTGGTATAATTTTGCAAGATATGAATTTCACAAATCTAATACCTTTATTCAATATGTCAAATTATGCCCCATGCATGTTTTCTTTATTGAGATGGTAACTGTGGTAGCCCATTAGGTAAGATGTCTAAAATGCACTCTGTCGTCAGCTGGTATTTTCTACAACAACAGTACTTATGCAGTAAGACAACCGAAGGCATCTAAAACTAATATGTTCTCCTACTATGCCTGGCAAATTGTAGGGTTGGAGACCCTAATAGTGTTTTGATAGGGAAAACCAGGGACAAAGCATCACCAGTTGTTAAATCAATGCCATTTACACAGCCACAATATAATGTTACATTGTCTTCTTCCTGCCCCTAACAACAGTTACATGGTCTTCTACCCGCGACTTCCTAAAATTTACATGGTCTTCTACTTGCCACATGCTTGACATATATGGTTTTCTACTCGCCACACCCTACATTTTACATAGTTTTCGACTCGCCATACCCAACAGTTACATGGTCTTCAACTCTAGCTAATCAGTACTGTATTATATTCATTAATGAAAGAAAATCATTACATGTCTTGATCAACACGTTATAATTTCCTGTTTAAATGAGTGAACGGGCACGTGTCGTTGAGAGAGACATTGCTATGACTAAACGTAATGTCGGTCACCACAAATACAATTACAGCCGATGCAAATCAGTTGTCCCCAATTTTAATATTATTGTATTATAATAAAGTGTCATCTAGCTGTACTTGCGAAAGAACTGATATGATAGGATCAGTATTAGATGTGTATTCCATGTTACACAAGCATCCTCGGCACAACACCTCGTTGATGTTAGCAGTGTCAAGAAAACAAGAAAATGATACAAACGAACCTAAAACATGAATAATCTCTCTCTCTCTCTCTCTCTTTCTCTCTCTCTCTCTCTCTCTCTCTCTCTCTCTCTCTCTCTCTCTCTCTCTCTCTCTCTCTCTCTCTCTCTCTCTCTCTCTCTCTCTCTCTCTCTCTCATCCCAACAACATTATATCTACTATATGTGTTGCTGAGCTGTTAACAACAGAACACAACAATCAACCATCTCACTATGTGTGTATATTCTTTAAACCATCTTTCAGATCCTGTGTTAAAAACAAAGCTACGTTCATAGAGGACTATGATAACTACAATACACTTTACCCAGGTCAAATCTACAATGCAGAACAGCAATGCAAGATTGCCTATGGACTAGATTCTTATAGATGCCGTGTAAGTAGAATTATCATTTATTTTAAATTACAATTATCAACGTTCTCATCACGGATATATTATTCAACACTTTGACAGCCAATCAGCATGTATAGACTTTTTATCCTCTGCATTTTACAACCATTCCAATGCAACTAAACCGCTTATTATACACAAATATTATTTTACCCATCTAAAATATCAAACCACACGAACATTTTAATAATTTGCGTCTGGAGGATACAAATACAAACCAGCGATAACAAGAGAATGAGAGAGAGAGAGAGGGGGGGTTGGTTGAGGGTCATAGATATTGAGAGAGCATAACGTTAAACCATTCAGGCGACCTTTCTATACTAGTATTCACTTCATTTAGGTTCCACAGAAAGACAAAATATGTGTATCCTTAGAGTGTTACATGCCCCGTGCAGGACGCTGCGGCAGTGATATTGCTGCTGATGGCACGCAATGTGGATCAGTAGATGAGGTAATTTGCATACCAGATACATACTTTACTACTACACATCAGTTAGGTAACGCACCTGCACGGAAAATATATTTACTTTCTTATTAAAATCAGTTTAAAAATAAACGCACATTTATTAACAGTAATAAGTCGGCAGAACATATTCCTAATGCAATTAACAATGCATCGTAAGTGAAAAATGTCATATAGATACAACAAGCACTATGTAATTGCAATAGGAAATAATTTAGTATAAACAGAGATATAAAAGGATGCGGTTTCTTCACATTAGCTATAACAAGGCAGGTGTTTAATACCGTTAGTATCCTATCTTAGATATTTCAGTAATAACAGCATACATACAGCACTTGCTAATTTAATGGCCTTTGAAAACAAGATTTGAAATACCAATGTAAATACTAGATATAATACTATACCTTGGAATATATTCTCTAATACAGAACAATTATATCCTAGGTTGAGGTTGTGCAGGATTAGTAATTCTTCAATGATCTGACTATGGCTATGCTTATATTTGAGTATCTATTTCCATATTAGGGTATTTGATATTTGCCAAATTTATCCATTTTACAGTGGTGCATTGAAGGCCTATGCGTCTCAAAACGTAAGCATGTTTAAATTCGTTTTTTTTTTCATACTAAATGCAAGCTGTAAAGGTGTGTGTGTGTATGTGTTGTGTGTTTTCGCGCGAACCTGCATTTAAATCTCCGTAGAGTATGTATCAAAAACTATCTGACATTTGTGATATTTTTATTTCTATAAATGTGATAATTTTGCATATTAGTAGATATCATTATCCTATAGAATCATGGAATAGCCCATTATACTTCTTTAACTCATATGTTCACATTACATTGCTGGAGAATTGAAATATAACGACTCCGGTGAATTATTCGAGCGCAAATTAAGGGCAATGCTGTAGTTTCAAGACTACATTTATACATGCTGTATTTCTGTGATAAAATATATTCATTATATTTAATATATACATACGTTTTAATGAATTATCTTTGACAGCACAATGATTCAATAGCCAGATGATCTGTTCACAGACATAACATTGAGACTTTTAATAAAACAAAACCATTTGTGTCGATATGGGAGACTATAGGTTCAGTGTTCATTTTTAAATCCGTAAGACATATTTGGAATTTCGCAGTGAATTTGAAAACCTTCATTTAATTATTTTATAAATTCCTGGTTAGTTTTAAGCGTTAATAATCTGAGTCACGACAAGCAAAAACGTACCATCTAGACATGCATTTGCTTGTTGTTGTTGTTGTAGGGTTTAACGCCATTTTTCAGCACACGATAGCTTATACATGGCGGCCAGTATTATTGGTTGAGGAAGAACCCGGGGAAAAAACCTGAAAGAACCACTTACCCACGAGAAGCTACTGGCAGGCTTTCTCACATAACTACATTAGCCGAATGACTCGAACCACGCAGACAGAGGTGAGATGGCAGTGATCCGTAACGGAGAGCGCTTTAGACCATTCAGCCACTCGCCGGGCTTCATCTTTTTGGTGACAACAAATAATTAAACAAAATATCTGGTAAGATAGGCGATGGCAGAATACACAGTGAAACTTTCTTAAACAGACATTTTGCACATACATATAGCTATTTTGTTTTCATTTTCTTCATTTTATTGTTTTATTATATTAAATCGTTATAAATTTCAACAACAATGCGTTATCGTATTCGCAGCATCTGGAGTAACCACTCCAAAACCAACTACCACTACTGTTAAGGGTGCAAAGATTCCTTCTTCGACCAGAGCGCCCTCCTGCCAAGATTCCGATAATTGTAAACAGTTGTACGAGGTTTACAATAACAAAAAGAAGTTCTGTTCCGACTTAGGCGAAATCTGTTGTGAAACGTGCAAAGGTGAGCAAGTCAGAATATATATATATATATATATATATATATATAGAGAGAGAGAGAGAGAGAGAGAGAGAGAGAGAGAGAGAGAGAGAGAGAGAGAGAGATTCAAACATACACGTCTGCAAAACAGACATTGAATATATTTATATAAAAGATATTATTAAAAAAATAATGATCAAGTCTGAGATAACAAAAATGAATATTATAAACGAAATATCTGATGATTAGTAACACAGTAAATCAACGGCTTAGAAACAGGTAGATACCGCCTCCTTTGGGTGGTTGGATTACCGAGAGGCGCGAATGCGGAATAATGCTTTCAACTGAGTAAGGTAGAAGGGCACTGCGGATAACCGGGGTGGAGCGAAAACGTTTGGGAACCACTGAAAAAAAATATATTTGGTACCTTATATACTAACTTATTATAATTTGAATCAAAATGCAATCAATTTATATATTGATCTGGTGTAGCACAATTGGTTTACAAATCAGGCATACTGATCACATCGTACAAACTGCAAAAACCCGTGTCTACCGGCGCATTATGCGGCGGCAGATACGGGTATGTGTAGTTTGCATTCGATACATGAGAGGAATAGTTGTTGTCGAAAAGAAAAAGAAAAACAATCCATCATTTCACACAATTTTACTATGATCATACATTTATATTTTCGTTTTTGCTTTATTTCAATATATTCAGCATGAATTTCATATAAATAAATCAAGAAATATATTCCATTAACTTCTATTTTCTTTCATTTGTACGCAGTTAAATCCTCTGGGGTTTTTGTGTATTTTGTGTCTTTCTTTCCTGTGAGTTAGATTTCTTGTTTTGTTTTATATAGGCGATAGTAAATGCGAAGATACAGGTTACATGGATTTGACTTGTGCGGACATTCGCTCCTTCTATTCATCGAAGAAGAAATTCTGTAAAAAATGGTCCAAGAACTGCTGCATGGCCTGCTCTAAAACGGTTTCTGAGTAACAAGGATGAACTATTACTGAGGCATTCATGAGGTATTAGCTATACATTAGATTTCCGATAATTCATTGCCACGTTTGCAACTAGTTTGCAACTAGTTATATAACGATGGCATATTTCAAAAATGAATTCGATAACTATATAATGTGCAAATGTGCAGAAGATTTTTTTCTGGGACATAATACATGAAACTCAGTTGATTTATTATTGATTTGTTGGACTATGAAATTAGAGAGAATTAAGTATTCACTGATTTATTTCTCTCTGAAGGTTATGACAACGAATATTACTCTGTCAGAATGGCACGATGTGTTAACATGCGTTGGTTATCTGGACCTTTTAGTATTCGATATACAGGCATTGTTTTGCATACATTGTGTGGACGTGCTATGGATACATTACCTCGTTTATATCATATTTGCACGATTCGTGCACGACATAATACCCAAGGTGATTCTCTGTACTCGTTCATTTAATAAGTATCAAACAAATGATACGGATATTATGCGGATAGTTCTTTTCCAGTAAAATTTTAATATCGTTGTGTGTATGTTATATTTTTTACATAGTTTTAAAATATGTTTAGTATTATAGCTGTGATAACTTCATTATGACAGTTTATACTGATGTTTAGCACTGTGGCATCATGACACAGACATATAGATTCAAGTCCCACCCATTCACATTATCCTGACACCAGCCAGACGTGTCCTAACAAAAACGTCTTAATGTTGAGCGCCAAGCGAAGCAGCTGTTAGAACCAATTTTATAAGTCTTTGGTATGATACGGCCGGGGTTCGAACCTGCGACCTTCAGTATCTGAAGAGGACCCTTTAACCATTTAACCACTAGGCCACATGCGCGGTCTCACGATCGGAGCACACCTCCCAACTACACTGTACCCTACACTGGCTATGCATTCGATCCAGAATCAAACAATTGTTCTCAGTACTGACAGATTCCAATCCAACAATACTATCTGGCCTAACCCATGTGTACACACCAGCAGGATACTTACCATCCTCTTCTGACACTCGTATGATCATTATTCCAACTGTGACAACTAAGTTATATGGACAACAATTTTTTGCATATAAAGGCACAGCAACGTGGAACTAATTGCCCATGTAAATTAGACACAACGACACAGTGATGCCTTTCAAAATTGCTCTTAAAACTCACCTTTTAAGACTGCAAGAACACATTTTAAGACCTAATAATGCTTCCTAACTTAAATATTTTCAGCATGGTTTTATGTTTTCTAATTTCATGCGCTTTGATGTGTTATTTGTTTTATGTAGTCGTATCATTATAGATGTTGTAAAGCGCTTAGAGCTTCTAAAGATTTGGCGCTATATAATGTCCTCATTATTGTTTATTATTATTATCACTAAAGAATTCTCTATACTTTATTATTTATATTGGTATACCCCATTATCTATACATTAAACATATGTGATTATTACAATTTCCTCAGAAAGAAAGTTATGCAACAACGTTGTGTGAAAATAGCATCAATTTGAACATTCTTTTGAGACAAGCCACTTTAGTAAAACCATTAAATGCAATTGTGTTTTCTTTTCAGAAACAATGAAGTATTTGCTACGGTAATTGACTGATATTCTCTTCTCGATGTACCTGCTAGTTTAAAATTTTTCTTTTAAACAAACATCGTTTCTGTAAAAATTCGAATGAACTGAGACTTTCACGTCATGTTAATGTATTGTGTATGAATAAAGATTTCCTTTCAAAACCATTTGTTAACAAAAGAGTGTCTTATTTTTGGATACGTTTACATTCCATCTGATTCTCACTATATGAATCCATTTCAGTCTACATCTCTCTATCTCAAAGGATTGCATGGATTGTAAAATACTCTAATTTGAGGAGCGACTTTATGTCTCAGCGATGAGACAATATAAACAATAATCTCGGTCTCAAAGATTATATCGATACATCTTTATTCTCAACTCTCAGTAAGAACACAACTTATACTAATACTTTAGACACTTTAGAGAACGAACGAGGCATGTGGATGGGAAGTGACATGAGGACATAATTAAAGATTGAGAATAAACATAATGTGAATTTCGCAACTAATGTACCTCGCTGTATATAATATTGCCATTTTGATCCTTGTGATTGATGGATTGATTCTGTCCGACCGGACTATTTTACTGGCCGAGGGTTATGTCTACCTGACTTCATTGATGTTTTAAAAAGACGTTTGCTTTGATTTCATCAGAACGCATTAACAAATTTCGAAAATTGTAATTAATTTAGAAGCGATCCTATGACCCACCTCCTAGGCATTTTATTTTGTCTTAGTTCAACTAAAATTAGAATATGAATATTTAAAGATATGGTAAACAACATTATTTTCTGTTTTGAATACATCATGACCGTTGGCGTAACATTATCTTCAAGAATATTAGTACATCAATACATTCAAGGTGTTGAAATTCATTAATGATATCCTTCGAGTTAGACTTACGATAATATGTTTAGGATTATTATGGCTTAAATTGACAATAAAGTACTTTCCTCTCAAATTGTAACTTTTTAACTTAAATATATAACTTTATTTGTTGATTTTACTAAGGATCATTTCTCTTCTTTGTGTCACGTATTTCAAGCTAACAGAGTTGCAACAACCCAAACAAATACTAAACACAGGAACTTTAAATGAGCTTCAGTTATATTCAATGTCAGTAGATCAATTAACTGTTGCGAAGATTTTACTAGACCGTCCTCTTCAATACAAATAAGGCCAATCAGCTCGAGAAGAAGAATGGATCATCGGATCAATGTGATTGCGAAGTAGTGGATGTTTTATTTTCTTTCACAGGAAGTTCTAAAACTGCTTCAGTATTAATTAAAATGTAATGAACTAAACTATCCTAAGGATCGCGCTATGTTGTAGAGGTATACAAGGAACTGAGCTTCAGCGTCTTGTAATATTGGTTTCGTGTTAAAATGTATTGATTACTTTTGTTTTCTGAGGTAGAATTACCAAATAATTTACTAATGGTACAGACAGAAACTTAGTAATTTATTGCTCTACGGTAATAGGAAATATAAAAGTATAACTGTTTCATCATTTTCCTCACAAAATGTATATACTAGTTCTAGATAGAGTAAAATGCACCCTGGGTAAATTTATTTGAAACATTTTGGCATATATCTATCTTTTCTGGGGACAACACGCCAAAATGACAGAACCTCACCATTTGCAGGTTGATTAATGTATATACAGAAAGTAAAGCAATATTTGAGGATAGTTATCAGAAAAGGTTTCCCTAGAAATATCAATCAAAGCAAAACATGCTTGTTATAGTAGACTATTTTAAAGGATATGCACAGATTGGGAAAAAAATTTATTATGATCGTGAAATTATCATAGGTTAACCCAATTGGCCTACCGCCCATTTGGTATTATTATAAAGTTCATTATCCAAAGCAAAGATTCAGTTATTAGTATTACTAATATACATCATGTCAATTCAGGTATGTACTGATATGAAATCGTAATGCCGTGTATGGCAAAATAAATCAATACACATAATACAAGTATCAGATAAACTTTAAAGGACAGATATCATATGAGTGGCAATGGAACGTATGATATTTGATGGCATGTAAGAAAAATGGCATATATTATCAAGCGCAAATTTCAAATCCACAACATTACACATTAAACTTATTTTGCAATGTTTAAAAATTCATTAAGACTGTACAAATATAAGATATTGTATTTTGTCGAAAACAGGTTGAATCTTAGAATGTGATCTTAAATTTAATAAGTCTACAGTCTTTTACCAACACAGCAAAATGAAGTCTTAATTTTGACATAATAGTATCGGTTTTTGACATGTTTATTTCATAAAATAGCACAATATCACTTTTAGTAAAATTATCCGAAGCTAAAATTCAGTATTATCGTACAAAATGTAATATATTATCAGTCGAGCATGCTTTGAATATTTTTTAGATTGTCTACAACTTCTGATATATCTTCAGGGGTTTTGTGCCTGACATCATCGATGGCTAGTGATTTCATCATTACTTACTGGTTCGATAGATTGTTTTCTTTCTCATTGTGATCTATTTAACGTGGAACTGCAGAATGTTGACAATTTTCTCACTTAAACTATTTACTGGAAACAATCTTGGCGCTTTCTAGGTGGAACGTTTGACGCATTTGAGTGTTAATGTACCACGGTGACCGATACATTTAGCAATGTTGGCATTATACAGTAATATAAAAAAAAAATTACACCCGGCCAAATATACATTCAAGGCAGTATTTTGCTGATAGATTCAAACAGTATTTATTTATTTATTTATTTATTTATTTATTTATTTATTTATTTATTTATTTATTTATTTATTTATCTATTTATTTATTAATTTATTGATTTTGTATGACCTTCTGAGTTTGTATAGCTCAGACATTTGAACAATGACGCACATAAGCGTCATTAAGACATAGTTGTATCAGAGACTTTAAGGATCCAATTGAATAGTGAGAAGAATCAATAAAACTTCACCTCAAGAAAAACCACAGTTACGTGCTAACACAAACATATACGTTATCAAGGAGATGCCTTACGGAACCAAGAGAGCCGTGAAAGAACCATTCACTAGGAACGTTGCAAGTTAATAATAATCAGGTCATAAGGCAAAGATTTATGTTCAAAACTACCATGTATAATACCGCATGCTGATTCCAAAACTATTAGTGTATACTTGAAACTAAACTGCAATTGGTTTGGGAGAGGTATACACTCTAGTACTGTACGACTGAGGAAAAAATATGGAAATAAACTAATGAATCATTTGTCACATTTCTTATATATATATATATATATATATATATATATATATATATATATATATATATATATATATATATATATATATATCCACTTTGAGACTATCCATCTTAAGTCTACAATATGTTTTTCATTAACATCAATATCATCATCGTCTTAACCTAGTGTGGCCGTTGAGTCACTGTTCTGCTGAACATCTGACCAGTTCCCTCCACATGTCTCGATCATGTGCTGATGCCTTTGTCTCTGCAAAACCTTTCCTGGCCCATTATGTGATGTTGTCACTCCACATTTTTCTCTGTTTACCTCTCCTTCTGCCACCTTGGACATTTCCCTGCATGACTGTTGTGGATAGACTATTGGCTCTAGTGACGTGGCCATACTTCAGCTTTCTCTTTTTGACAGTGGTGAAGGGGTCTTAATAATGGCCTAGTTTGTGCCTTTTTGTGTTACACACTTCTTCATTTGTGATGTAAAAGATGCCAAGGATGATTATGTAGCATTACATTTCAAGTGCATAGGCATTCTTCGTTGTAATTCTGCTGTCAGGGTCCAGGTCTCACATGAATACAGACGGATTGAGATGACTAGTGCTCTTAATAGTCTATTTTAGTTTTCAGACAAATTCCTGTCTCTCCAGATAGTTCTTAGTTTTGACACAGTTGCCGTTGTTTGTGTTGCTCGTGACAAATGTCTGCTCTTGATCCCTCTTCGGTGATAATGGAATCAATATATTTGAATTAGCCCACTCGTTTCAGTTCCTATTCTCTGACTTTAATCTTGGTTGAGTTTTATTTCGCTATCTTGTAAGATCGTTTACAATCTAAAATGCCTTTTAGGCTGTTATTCTTTATCAATCTGCTCTCTATTTTTGTGGACGTTTGTCCAATCCAATCTTCTTATGCTTTAAGTTTTTAATGATATTCTTGTTTGTCTCTCTGTACTACACTGCCGCTCTTGTGTGTCTGGTGTTATTGAGGTCTCTTCGGGTATCACACAGATTCAGAATCTCTTGTGTAACCCAGGGTGTTTTCTTCGGGCGATGGAGGCCAAAGATCTTCTTGGCAGCTGTTGTCATGACTGAGTCGAAAGTGTCTGTCATCACTTTAAGATCAGCATCCATCACAAGGAGTGCGGCAAAGTTTCTTTCCATTGTGGCATGGAATGACTTGGAATTCTTCTTAGCCTTTGTTGTCGTCGTCAATATCTATTCTTGTAACAAGAGATATAGTTCTCACAAAGTTATCTAATCTAATTTTGAAATTTACCCCCACAACTATGTAAATATATTCTCATCGCTATTGGCTTCTTTTCAGGAAACGTAGTATCAACATATTGTAGTCTACTCCCTTAAGTCTCCAATTGCATGTCAAATTTATGTAATAAAGTTATTTAAAATATAACATTTCAAAACACAACAATGAATTATGTGCGGAATAAACGAAATTAGTCAATCAACTGGAAAGCATGTAATGTGTATGTTATCTAAGACTGCATTCAATACTAAATATTGTTTTAAATCAAAACAAGGTATAAAAGAGTATTTTAAATTGTTTTAAATTATTTTTCAACACGCTAAAGTGACAATAGTCAACTTTAAAAATTTAGATATATCTAACAAACTTTTAGTTTCTTCATACATAATAACTAATTATGACACTGTTTGCTTTAGCTATTATTGAGTTCATCGTTCATTAATATCCTAATAACCCGATAAAACAGAACAGTACTAAATGTTTGAAGAAATGATAATAATATTATCGATGCCAACCATGATGCTGATGACACTGATGAATCCGATGGAAACCCTGGATGAGATGAGAGGACCAAATTATTTTATACGTTGCAATAATATTGTTATCTGCGTTTCAAAATCAAAATAATCATGGTGCTGCCAATTGCAATAGAAAATGATTCAAAAAAATGATTCGGATAATCGCAAGCCATAATTCACATTGTTTACGCTCTCGCTGGATCTGGCCCAGAACATAAATTTATGTAATTACGACAAACATCTGTGCTGTGCTAATCCAAAAAATCCAATTCACACTTTTTAAGCCTAAGCTGATCGAAAGCATGACTACTGTATTTAATTGTGTAACTATCCATTGTGGCACATGAATTATACAGAATTATAATAAGCTAAATGGTGAATAAGTATAATTTATTGTAAAGAAATGGACAACGCAATCAAACCTTACAATCAGAAATAAGATGATAATCCTAATTCAGTAGGGTTATATATAATACAAACTTACCGATAATCGCATCATTCCTCATACAATATTCACAAAATTTGGGCGATTATATTTTATCGTATTAAATGAATAATTGTAATGAAGACGTAATATACTCCCTTTGACACGACAGGTAAAATTGAAAGTATCGTTTAATCCTACTTCATTCTCATCCTTTTCCTCTTATATCGTCATGAATGGTAGTATTATAGTTCTTTTTTTCTGACTACAGGAGATAATTTTAAGAATAAACCTAATGTTCTCACCTTTTCTTAGCTAATAAGCGGATTTGATTTTGATTTTGGTATCTACATAAAGGACGCTTTTACACGAACAAAATTATTTTCTTTCGAGGTGGAAGCTAAACTGCATGTATCACGTACCAAAAATGAACGATTATCGTTTCATAGTACTGTTTTGTACTGTAGCTGTTCTGGACGCCGGTAAGTTATGTCGTTTTGAATATCAAGTACCACTTTCTTCATTTATATTTTACAATTCTTTCCCTATTAGTTTTTTTACTTCATGTGATACTTAAAATTGCATTCATACTTGTTGTGTACGCCAGAGTCACTGAATGTTCCATCTCAACCTCTGAAATTTCAGTTACATTTGATCGAATCAATCTCAGCACCAAAAAAAATTTGCCTACCCTGTTAAAATGATTTGACTTAACAAATAACCTAAAAGAAAGTACCTGTCGAAACGACATCTAACTTTATATTTAAGTAAAAATTAAAACTTTAAAGATTAACAAAAATGACTAATATGTATATAATATAATATACATGTATAATAAGAACATATATATATATATATATATATATATATATATATATATATATATATATATATATATATATATATATATATATATATATATATATGAATGAGGTGTTGCGTGGATCCTTGTGAACTTACCGTCGATGTATCGCCATCCTATCTTCTTTTATTTTAATTGTTTTGTTTATTGTTTTGTTTTATTGTTTTGTTTTATTTTTTATTTTTTATTTTTTTTTATTTTTGGGGGGGTGGGGGTGGTAAGTATTGTTTTAGATTTATACTGAATTATGTCTATATCAGTGATATTATGACAGCTGGGTCGCGGTATATCATTCCAAAGCCATTTTGCGTTCAAAACATTTCTGGTTATCAATTAATCTAGAGATAATAAATAAAAGAGGAAAATAAAAATAAAAGAGGAAAAGATACATGCACTTCATCTGATTCGATAGGCTGACACACGGATATTCTGACACATGTAATAGTGTATAGGTGAAATACACTTCGTAATATTACAGTATTAGCTCCTGGTTTCCGCATTGTACAAGTCACTAGTTCAAGGTTGAGCGGTTGAGGCAAATATTTGAAGGAATTGATCTCCTCTTTTGTTTAACTTAGCAGCATATTTTTCAAATTTCTTATATGCTTTAACTATTTTTTAGCAACATAAATGAATGAATGTTCCATGTTGAATTCAGTCAAAATGGCATACTATTACAAAAATGTCCAGTTGTTCACTTTCCAAATTATATCTTTCTTGCACAAATAGACAATATTTTGGACAATGTGCAAACGATTTGTACAAGAGTATCAAACAACGAAGTAACATACCAGTCGTAGAATATATGTTTAATATGTTCGTTCACACTCTTAAAGAAAATGCACTTGTCGGCATCATATATTTTAATTCTTTTCAAAACATTATTAACTAAAATTAGGATCTGAATTAATTTAAGATTCAAAGCGATCACGATTGTATCTACAGTGCAAAGTTAAGCCAGTTTTAAATCTTAGACCACACTTCACTACCTATAATTTGTATTTAATAATTGAATCCAGGTTTCTTGGTTAGAATTGTGATGCCTCTTTACAATTTTAAAGTAATCGTAGTTAACAATTTCAATGCGTTTTGTTTAAAGAAAATTAATATTTGTATCCTCCTGCTTAACAATCATGCTGTAACCAAATAAATTATTTTTGCATCTTTCCCAGACTGTTAACAATTGGATATAAATAAAAGTACTTTTTAACAATTGTTGCATCCGGTTTTACTTCAGTACAAACGGATTTAAATAACCGGAATCATCATCAACAATTTATATGGAACAACAAGTAGATAATTTTCAATTCCCTAAATGTATTTCATATTGCTGAATATAGTTGTATTGTCTAGTTTCTGCCAAGCTTCATCCTCGTTTCCCAATAATGCCTTGTTACTCATCACATCTTAATATAGCTAATGAATAAATACATTTGTGTCATATTCGATCTTCTCTCAATCTCCAGAACCACTAGTATATCGCTTTTAATTCTTCATTGTACACAAACATAAATAACTTACAATTGAGTTTTGCTTCAATTTAGGCTGCTTCATTTGTAAGTGCTGACAACATTTGTATGAATATGAACAGCAAAAGAGTTTACACAACAATTACTTAACCCACATATAAAACATGTATGAAGCTCCAGATTAGCAGAATTCGTTTTGACTTTCGTTTCTTCCTATATACAATTATCCAACCTATGTTTTACGTCTAGAGAAACACTGATACCAAGAAATGTACAGTTTGAAGAAGATCCGTTTAGAACCTAATCGGGGCACATTCTTGCATTAAAACACTTCTTGTTTATAATTGAAACAGCATTTTTGTTATTATGCTACAGTCAAGCTCAGATAATACAGGAAAGTCTTCCAAGATATTAGAGCTAAATTAACAGAATATTAAGATTCATTGAGGATTCATTGAGGGGAATAAATGAATATATACTTCCAACATAGATAAATACTTAATGTGTGTGTGTGTGTGTGTGTGTGTGTGTGTGTGTGTGTGTGTGTGTGTGTGTGTGTGTGTGTGTGTGTGTGTGATTTAGGTTTTATCATAGCATTAACACTTGTCGACAATGTGAAAGTGATAGTGATATCAAGCCAATACCCAAGACATGTACCATGATGTCGAACACAATAACATTATCCTGACACAAAGCCGACAAGTCTTGAAACGAATCTCGTAATTCTGAGCGAATAGCAAGGCAGCTGTTACTACGTTCGTTTCAAGTCTTTGGTATGACTAAATCATGTGGTTCAATCCACCAACCTAGCGTCATACGGACGCATTACGAATTAGACCATCGCATCGGAATCATCTTTCAAGAATCACTTTCTGCGGACATAATCGATTGCCTCGAACATTGACGGTTTGCTCAATTAAATATTTACTGGAAACATGGCGATTCTTAGGTGGAACGTTTGATGCAATTGTGAGTTAACGTACGATGGTGACGGACACATTTAACAATGTTGGCATTGTACATCTCAAAAAAGGTGTACACAAAGCCAAATATGCATTCTAGGCAGTATTTGAAGTAGCTATCAAAATACTATATATATATATATTCTCCAGGAACGTCTGAGTTTGTATGGCTCAGAGATCTTAATAATGACGCACAGAAGCGTCATCTAGACCTTGGTCTCTCAGAGGAATTAAGGTTTCAACTGAATGCAGGAAAGAGATCAATCAACCTTCACCTCAAAGAAAATCCACACATACGTGCTGACACCGACATATACGTTATCAAGGAGATGCCTGACGGAACAAAGAGAGCCGTGAAAGAACCATTCACAAGGACGGTTGTAACTTAATAGCAACAGGTCATAATGCGTATAATTACAGGACAGTATGGAAACAAAGTAGCGAATTAATTTGTCATGACTTCAGTCCTGTCTGCTTGCACATCATACAAATATATTGGCTCTTTTTAACAAGTAGTAGTACGTTTTTCCTACCATCAAATATTAACCAGCACTATTCTTAATTGAATCAAGATAAATGAGCAGTATGTAGCCTACATCAATTGATATTTTGATTGAAATAATCTTTAACCAAATGCCTTTAATTCCGAAAACATACGCATCTATAAAACATATATCTCACATGCTGAAATTGTTACAACCTGAGTATTGACAAGTTTCGTCTCCCGCAGTCATTCAATTTTCGCACCATTTATACGCTATCTACATCTAAATAATGGCAGTTCAGCTCCCTAATGACTTGATGTAGCGTAGTTTAATTAAATAAATTCCGAAAGTGAAAGAAAATTGGCTATCCTCTTATTCCAACTTTAACTCACTTTAATGTAAATCTACTTTGTGAGAATGGTACAAAAGTAGTGTATTTCATTATATATATATATATATATATATATATATATATATATATATATATATATATATATATATATATATATATTTCTGAACTTTATATATAATGCTCAATGTGCTCTTATCAAAGTTACAGAATTTAAAACAGTTTACATTTAAAGACTCACAATTAATGCAATAATTTGAAAACACGCCATTTTATCTAACAGGAAAGCAAATATTACCACGACATCGACAATGGTGCCGTTTTCACTGTCCGTTGTGTCATGAGAGCGAAAGGACCCTGTGCCAGGACATTGGTAAGTCCGACTCAAAGTCTCCCTTGATCAAGTAATTTTTTTGATTCAAAAAGTTTAATTTCCATTGGTTCGGAGATGTAAAAGAAGTCGGTTATAATATGATTGTTTTATTTTTCAACATCTGCTAATTGGAATAAAGAATGAATCTTATCAAAGATGATGATGATGATGATTATGATGATGATGATTATTGTTATTATTATTATTATTATTATTATTATTATTATTATTATTATTATTATTATTATAGGAAGGAAAATTCAGGATTGGAGACAAGTATTTCCATATCTCCCCAGTTTCCGATCTAAGTAATGTGGATACATTCTACATGAATCGAGAGTACCAGGATACACCTCACATAATTAGGGAAGAAATGGAAAGTGGTGAAGATATCCGTCTAACGAATGATTCGATAAAACGTACGTTTCACTTTAAAGATATGTAATTTTGGTTTTGGAATTTCTTATATGAGCTTTAAATCAAGATAAGACATTTTATCTCATTGTCTGTGAATATGACCATTCGAGCACTGCTTTATTCCTAGAAAACGTTTCGCTGACAAACTAAAGGAGGAAAACATGGTTTCATTATAAAATTCGCAGACTGTGGAGCAAGTCATAAAACTAAAAGCTAACATGTTAATGCATTATTAGTAATAGTCATATTTCAATAGTTATAAAGTCATTGACAAACAAGCAACAAAATGCAGCTATGACATATATAGTCTGAAAGTGGATATATATATATATATATATATATATATATATATATATATATATATATATATATATAGATAGATAGATAGATAGATAGATAGATAGATAGATAATTACTTCATAAGCTTACATGAGTTTCTTTTAAATTTCAGTAATTGGTTAATTATCTATATGCTTCAAATAGAGACAAGAGTGACTCTTTCAATTTATGGAACAGTATTAATATATTCAAGATGAGGGATTTGGGTGTTGCTTAGTAGGGAACTAGGACATTGTAGAGGATGAGGAATGTGATAACGCGTTAAAAACACACTGATTGATTATTAAAATGGATTTGATGTTGAAATTATTATAATTATTATTAATAATTTATTATTATTATTAACAGTTAGTGTTGCCAATGATGATGATGTAAAGAAGAGTCTCTTTGTGAATCTGCGTAGATCATTAGATAACCTAAATGTTGAGGAAAGCGACTTTGACAATGACAAGCGAGCCACTACAGTGTACGGAGTAGAGCTGCTGGTTGCAGTGGACCCTCCTGTCTGGCAAAAGCAAGTTACCATTGTTTCTTTCTTTGCATTTCGCTAATTGTATCGTCTGAAGTTGAGTTGAAGCAGAACCGCAAAGGAAACTTAAAGATTTACCAAATTTAACAAAATACAATTGATCTTTCAAAACGCCGCACAGTACTTTCTGACCTGTTCAAATGCAACATAAAAAGGTTGAGTGTTATTCACAAAGTACACCCTGTATCATGATGAAAGAATCCTACATTTCGATATCGCAATACAAGATAAATTGACGTTTAGTATGACTAGTTATATGAGGGTATCAAATTAAAATAAAAACTTAGGCCATGTGAGAACCTGAACCATGGCAATATAGTCACAACACTGTAACCTTTCAAAGGCAGTCAGCTGAAATGCTGGTAAGAAGAAAGCCTTTTAACAATCGAGTTTTTCTCAAAACATAATGTCGGTTTAAAAAATACTTTTATACATATATTAGAAAGAACAAGTATTGTTTCGTTCCTCAGGAAATATCTCCCAGCCACGCGTGTTTGAGAACTGATAAATCACCATTACAAACAGTTCTAGGTATATGAAGACATTTTAAAGAGTCCCAGAAATGTTAGTCTTCCCAAACAATTGTACACATTTGGTTCAAAAGCTGCCTTGATAGGATAATTGTGCGAAAACGTTTACCTACAGACAAATACTGTGCTTTCATTCTGTGTCATAGAGTCTAGAGATTCCACAGTGAGACCAATGCATACTTTTACAGTAAAATTCAAAAACCTTTTCTCTTATAAATGTGCAGAGACGAAGCCTAAATAAACTATTATATCGTATGGTATCCGGATCGATAAAGTACATATTTGCCACCAGTAAAATGTCATGTGTATTTCGAAGATTGATCATAATGTTTGGCATCTTGTGTGGTATGATATATGAATACATCTTGCGTATGTTAATCTGCGGACAAATCCGTTCAGTGACTCATTAACGCCAAATTATTCGAGAGCGTGCTCCATTAATCATGGGTAATGTTGACTTCTTTATTTTCAGCGTTCAGATTGTCTTTGAAGCGTCCCTTCTGAGCTCAGTGGGATCGCTGTCCTTGCTGTAGGTAGTCGTAGAAACGTTTCCTTGGCAGCCAGTGGTCGGGCATACACAGAACATGTCCCACACAATGTAGCTAACACTGCATCAGGATGGAGTGACCTGCTTTGGCGATTACCTCGGTGCCTGGATCCGTGTCATGCCACTTGATCTTGTGGATGTTTTAGACTTGTGGTTTGAAAGTGTTTCAGCTTCCTGGCATGGCGTTGGCACACCGTCCACATCTACAGGAAATGGACAACTTAACTACGCGACAATGCAGGCTGGCTTCTGAGCCAGCATTTTGGACACAATCGTTAGCCAAAAAGACATCTCTAATGATGTCTGTCATGATGTTTGTTTCGCGTGACGATTTTAGGGATTAAATGATTTTCCATATTTACGGTACCTGATACAGACGCCAAACTCTCTTGTCTCAAAGCATTTGTCAGCATATACAAGAACTAGATCTTCCCTAAGCAAACACCATGTCGATTTTCCCGCATTCTTTTCGGAATCCACGCTGGCTTTCTTTCTGGTCAAAGTGTGTAAAAGGGCGGTTTAGTATGATATTATTACGAGCATCGTTCCTGCGATTGAGAATAAGGATACATCTTGATGGTTGTCGCAGGGTTGAATGTTCCCTTTGCGCTTATACAGGTGGATTTTGCAAGCGTCTTTGAAATTCCTTACGGATCGTCTCTTCCTGCCACATCAGTAAAAATGTCGGTGTAACCTTTCTCTATCAGGGTTAAGCTTCTTTCCTTGTAGACTTCAGCCGGTTACGGGTAGGGTGAAGGAAGACTGTATTGGTGATTAGCAGTTTATTCTCGGTGCAAGTCTGGAGCAAACGAAGACGTTTGCTTTTTCATTGACGCACTCCTTGCTTTCCTAGCACTCCATCCCAGGAAACGTAATTATAGCCTACTCTTGAATTGAACTCGCCAAAAATGACGAGCTTATCTACCATTGGAAAGTCAGCACTGATGGAGTGATGATCCTCGTAGAACTTGACTTTCACTTCATCTGGGTGAGTAATGGTTGGAGCATAGCAACTGATGGTGATAAGATGCTTTTTTCCAGACAAGAGGGGACTTTATAGGCATGATCCTGTCGTTTACACCTTAGGAAGGTTATGAGAATTTGACAATCAATACTGTCTTCACTGCAAAGCCGACATCAGCCTAACGTTGCTCTTCACTTCCTCAGATCCTACGAAATAAAGTGCATCCGGAGCGCCATTCACAGAGTTCGCTTTATCCTACAAAAGCAGGGTATTGCTCAAACCAGCAGTGTCCACGTTGTATCTAGTGATTTTCTTTCCTATTAGGGTGATGCTAATCTAGGGTCTTTCCGCTTCGTCTCTGCTCTTTAAGGTAAGTACATTCCATACGTCGAGTGTACGATGAATAATCAACATTTTTTTTGTATTGTGACCGCTGGAGTAGGATCCCAAACAAACGCGGTATGCTAGCTGGGACGTTTAGAGCAGGCAGTGTTTCGGACACCTTTTTAAGCCCCTTCCTCATTCCAGGGAAATGAGCAGCGTATTGCTGAAGAGGGCCTTTCAGTCGGTAAGTGGGCTACCGGACTCCACTGATGCTCCATGTCAGTGGTGAACGGCCATAATAGCGTGAGCCGACTGAGTGCAGGTTTGCAGCTAGGTCGACAATATATATACACATGCCGCTTCGTCGCTTATCTGGCGCCACAGCACTTTAGTGGGTGATGCAATGGGATGGATGGACGACAATAACGACTTGAGCTATGACTTTATTTGAAGTGAAGAAGAGTCGCGCAGTTTGTCGACATCACTCTCTCGCCGAAATCATATGGGTTCATCAGCAGTATAAAGTTGAGATGGCCAGAGACAGAATTTGGTGAAGTTAATGACAAGGATGTCCTAAGTGTCTTGTCGGGCTCTTCGCCATCATTTGCCTTTCTTCTCGTTGACTAGCTGGTGGGTCACATGCGCATGCTGCCAAATCCAGTCTTCATATGTTAGGTAGACAAAGCTTAACTCCGGTTTAAGACCCGTCGTCTACCCTCAGCCTGGTATAGCCAGCGAGTTGAGATCATTTGCCCGAATGTGGCTTCTGGGCATGTCAGTTTCTTGGAGCCAGAGGTGAGAGCTGAATGCAAAGAAAGAATGTCTTTATGACGTAGTAGGAGAAACATCAAGAATTGTTTCGATAATTGACAGTGACGGAAAACGTATCCTGGAAAAACGTTTTAAAAGAAGAGAGTTAAAATATATTCAAATGTAAACTTTTTCCCAAACAAAAGCCAAATGATTTGTGTATTTTCAGGTTTTATGCTCTAGCAGACGAAGACACTGAGAACGCAAAGAACCGAGTG
>JARLTB010000046.1:9907500-9932500 GCA_030141615.1 Unio pictorum | reverse complement strand
TCAGTAATGTATTGATATTCATTAATGAAAGAAAATCATTACATGTCTTGATCAACACGTTATAATTTCCTGTTTAAATGAGTGAACGGGCACGTGTCGCTGAGAGAGACATTGCTATGACTAAACGTAATGTCGGTCACCATAACTACATCTACAGCCGATGTAAATCAGTTGTCCCCAATTTTAATATTATTGTAAAGTGTCATCTAGCTGTACTTGCGAAAGAACTGATATGATAGGATCAGTATTAGATGTGTATTCCATGTTACACAAGCATCCTCGGCACAACACCTCGTTGATGTTTGCTGTGTCAAGAAAACAAGAAAATGATACAAACGAACCTAAAACGTGGATAATCTCTCTCTCTCTCTCTCTCTCTCTCTCTCTCTCTCTCTCACAAAAACACATACAGTATGTAATGTTTCGCAAGCATTTACGACAAAAAGGGTGTGAAATCGAACTCTCTAGTTGACCAACCAGTTCCGCCACGGTGTTGTGTACTTGGAAAAGGCACTTTATTCAAATTACGTCAGAATGGGCCGTGAACAAAATTTGTCGTCTATAGGAAAATATTCTTCAAAAAGGATGCTATGTATTACAGTTATATTGTTTTCCCACTATGTTAGCAGCCATGGCATCATCCCAACAGCACCATATATTCTAAATGTGTTGCTGAGCTGTTAACAACAGAACACAACAATGTACCATCTCACTATGTGTGTATATTCTTTAAACCATCTTTCAGATCCTGTGTTAAAAACAAAGCTACATTCATAGAGGACTATAATAACTTCAATACACTTTACCCAGGTCAAATCTACAATGCAGAACAGCAATGCAAGATTGCCTATGGACTAGATTCTTATAGATGCCGTGTAAGTAGAATTATCATTTATTTTAAATTACAATTATCCACGTTCTCATCATGGATATATTATTTAACACTTTGACAGCCAATCAGCATGTATAGACTTTTTTATCCTCTGCATTTTACAACCATTCCAATCCAACTAAACCGATTCCTATAAAGAAATATTATTTTACCCATGTAAAATATCAAACCACACGAACATTTTAATAATTTGCGTCTGGAGGATACTAATATAAACCAGCGATAACAAGAGAATGAGAGAGAGAGAGAGAGAGAGAGAGAGAGAGGGGGGAATGAGAGTGATAGAGATTGACAGAGAATAACGTTAAACCATTCAGGCGACCTTTTCATACTAGTATTCACTTCATTTAGGTTCCACAGAAAGACAAAATATGTGTATCCTTGGAGTGTTACATGCCCCGTGCAGGATCCTGCGGCAGTGATATTGCTGCTGATGGCATGCAATGTGGATCAGAAGATGAGGTAATTTGCATACCAGATACATACTTTACTACTACACTTCAGTTAGGTAACGCACCTGCACGGAAAATATATTTACTTTCTTATTAAAATCAGCTTAAAGATAAACGCACATTTATTAACAGTAATAAGTCGGCAGAACATATTCCTAATGTAATTAACAATGCATCTAAAGTGATAATATGTCATATAGATACAACAAGCACTATGTAATTGCAATAGGAAATAATTTAGTATAAACATAGATATAAAAGCATGCGGTTTGTTCACATTAGATATAACAAGGCAGGTGTTTAATACCGTTAGTATCCTATCTCAGATATTTCAGTAATGACAGCATACATTCAGCACTTGCTAATTTAATGGCCTTTGAAAACAAGATATAAAATACCAGTGTAAATACTAGATATAAGACTATACCTTGGAATATATTCTCTTATACCGAACAATTATATCCTCGGTTGAGGTTCTGCATCATTAGTATTTCTTCTATGATCTGACTATGGCTATGCTTATATGTGCGTATCTATTTCCTTATTAGGGTATTTGATATTTGCCAGTTTATCCATTTTACAGTGGTGCATTGAAGGCCTATGCGTCTCAAAACGTAAGCATGTTTAATTTCGTTTTTGTCATACTAAATACAAGCTGTAAAGGTGTGTGTGTGTGTTTTCGCGCGAACCTGCATTTGAATCTCCGTAGAGTATGTATCAAAAACAATCTAACATTTGTGATATTTTTATTTCTATAAATTTGATTTTTTTTTGCATATTAGTATATATCTTTATCCTAAGAATCATGGAATAGCCCATTCTATTTTCTTTATCTCATATGTTCACATTACATTGCTGGAGAATAGAAATATAACGACTCCGGTGAATTATTCGAGCACAAATTAAGGTCATTGCTGTATTTTCTAGACGACATTTATACATCCTGTATTTCTGTGATAAAATATATTCATTATATTTGTTATATACATACTTTTTAATGAATTATCTTTGACAGCACAATGATTCAATAGCCAGATGATCTGTTCACAGACATAACATTGAGACTTTTTAATAAAGCGAAACCCTTTGTGTCGATATGGGAAATTTTGATAAAACGAAACCCTTTGTGTCGATATGGGAAACTATAAGCGCAGTGTTCAGTTTTAAATCCGTAAGACATATTTGGAATTTCGCAGTGAATTTGACAACCTTCCTTTAAGTATTTGATAAATTCCAGGTTAGTTTCAAGCGTTAATAATCTGAGTCACGACAAGAAAAACGTACCATTTAGACATATTTTTGCTTGTTGCTCTTGTTGTAGGGTTTAAAGCCATTTTTCAGCACACGATAGCCTATACATGGCGGCCAGTATTATTGGTTGAGGAAGAACCCGGGGGAAAAAAACCCAGAAAGAACCACTTACCCACGAGAAGCTACTGGCAGGCTTTCTCACATAACTACATTAGCCGAATGACTGGAGGTGAGATGGCAGTGATCTGTAACGGAGAGCGCTTTAGACCACTCAGCCACTCTCGGGCCTTCATCTTTTTGGTGACAACAAATAATTAAACAAAATATCTTGTAAGATAGGCGATGGCAGAATACGCAGTGAAACTTTCTTCAACAGACATTTTGCACATACATATACATATTTTGTTTTCATTTTCTTCATTTAATTGTTTTTTTTTTTGTTTTAAATCGTTATAAATTTCAACAACAATACGTTATCGTATTCGCAGCATCTGGAGTAACCACTCCAAAACCAACTACCACTACTGTTAATGGTAAAAAGACTCCTACTCCAAAATCAAATACCACTACTGTTAAGGGTGCAAAGATTCCTTCTTCGACGAGAGCGCCCTCCTGCAAAGATGCCGATAATTGTAAACAGTTGTACGAGGTTTACAATAACAAAAAGAAGTTCTGTTCCGACTTCGGCGAAGTCTGTTGTGAAACATGCAAAGGTGAGCAAGTCAGGATATATATATATATATATATATATATATATATATATATATATATATATATATATAAAGAAAGAGTTTCAAACATACACGTATGCAAAACAGACATTGAATATATTTATATAAAAGATATTATTAAAAAATAATAATCAAGTCAGAGATCACAAAAATGAATATTATAAACGAAATATTTGATGATTAATAACACAGTAAATCAGCGGTTTAGAAAGAAGATGGTACCGCCTCCTTTGGGTGGTGCGATTAGCGAGGGGCGCGAATGCGGAGTAATGCTTTCTACTGAGTAAGGAAGAAGGGCAATGTGGATAACGGGGGGGAAGGCGAAAACGTTTGGGAACCACTGAAAAAAATATATTTGGTACCTTATATACTAACTTATTATAATTTGAATCAAAATGCAATCAACATATTTATCGGTCTGGTGTAGCACAATAGGTTTACAAATCAGGTTTATGTCTACTGATCACATCGTACAAACTGCAAAGACCCGTGTCTACCGGCGCATTATGCGACGGCACATCCGGGTATGTGTAGTTTGCATTTGATACATGGGAGGAATAGTTGTCGAAAAGAAAACGAAAAACAATCCATCATTTCACACAATTTTACTATGATAATACATTTATATTTTCGTTTTTGCTTTATTTCAGGTAATTCAGCATGAATTTCAAATAAATAAATCAAAAAAGATATTCCTTTAACTTCTATTTTCTTTCATTTGTACGCAGTTCAATCCTCTGGGGTTTTTTGTGTATTTTGTGTCTTTCTTCTCTGTGAGTTAGATTTCTTGTTTTGTTTTATATAGGCGATAGTAAATGCGAAGATACAGGTTACATGGATTTGACTTGTGCGGATATTCGCTCCTTCTATTCGTCGAAGAAAAAATTCTGTAAAAAATGGTCCAAGAACTGCTGCATGTCCTGCTCTAAAACGGTTTCTGAGTAACAAGGATGAGCAATTACTGAAGCATTCATGAGGTATTAGCTGTACATTAGATTTCCGATAATTCATTGCCACGTTTGCAACTATTTATATAACGATGGCGTATTTCAAAAATGAATTCGATAACTATATAATGTGCAAACAAATGAGAGAAGATTTTTTTCTGGGACATAATACATGAAACTCAGTCAGATATGATACATGGATGATTCGTGCCCATGCATCAAGAACTTCGATTTGTATGAACGATAATATAATATTTAAATCGCAGATCTTAGAAATAGTTAGCTCTGTGAATAGTTTACTTACAGATATACACTATTTTCGATTCTGTTTGACCTTGTAATGGTTTTGAACTAAACGCATCCACAAAGATCGCACGTGTTTTAGTTAAAACTGATATTCTTTCATGCAACGTATCTAAAAGGTAAACTTCACGTTATAACTTACTATCATGATGATCCAAACAGACGTAAATTCTAAGATGTGAAACATTAAACGCAATATGGTGACACTCAAAAATGTCTTTGAACAAGGCATCCTGTAATACGTACACGTACAGAGAAATTATAATTAGTTTTAGTTAGAGACGTTATAAAAGTAAAGATCAACTAAATATACTCAATAGTATCCTGACACCAGCCAAACGAGTCCTAACAATAACGTCTTAATGTTTAGCGCCAAGCGAAGCAGCTGCTAGAACCAATTTTATAAGTCTTTGGTATGATACGGCCGGGGTTCGAACCTGCTACCTTAAGTATCTGAAGGGGACGCTTTAACCATTTAACCACTAGTCCACATGCGCGGTCTCACGATCGGAGCACACCTCCCAACTACACTGTACCCTACACTGGCTATGCATTCGATCCAGAATCAAACATTTGTGCTCAGTACTGACAGACTCCAGTCTAACAATACTCTCTGGCCTAACCCAGATGTACACACCAGCAGGATATTTACCATACTCATCTGACACTCGTATGATCATTATTCAAACTTTGACAACTAAGTTATATCGACAACATTATTTTGCATATAAAGCCACAGCAACGTGGAACTAATTGCCCATTGAAATTATACACAAGGAAACAGTGATGCCTTTCAAAATTGCTCTTAAAACTCACCTTTTAAGACTGCAAGAACACATTTTAAAACCTAATAATGCTTCCTAACTTAAATATTTTCAGCATGGTTTAATGTTTTCTAATTTCATGCGGTTTCATGTGTTATTTGTTTTATGTAGTCATATCGTGATAGATGTTGTGAAGCGCTTAGAGCTTCTAAACATTTGGCGCTATACAATGTCCTCATTATTGTTTATTATTAATATCACTAAAAAATAATCTATATTTTATTTTGTATATTACTATACCCCGTTATCTATAATTAAACATATGTGATTATTACAATTTTCTCAGAAAGAAAGTTATGCAATAATGTTGTATGAAAATAGTATCAATTTGAACATTCTTTTGAGACAAGCCACTTTTGTAAAACCATTTAATGCAATTGTCTTTTCTTTTCAGAAACAATGAAGTATTTGCTACGGTAATTGACTGACATACTCTTCTCGATGTACCTGCTAGTTTAGTCTTTTTCTTTTAAACAAACATCGTTTCTGTAAAAGTTCGGATGAACTGAGACTTTCACGTCATGCTAATGTATTGTGTATGAATAAAGATTTCCTTTCAAAACAATTTGTTGCAAAAGAACTGTGTCTTATTTTTGGATACGTTTACATTCCATCTGCTTTTGTCTATATGAATGCATTTCGGTCTGCATCTCTCTATCTCAAAGGATTGCATGGATTGAAAATACGCTTATGTGACGAGCGACTTTATGTCTCAGCGATGAGACAATATAATCAATAATCACGGTCTCAAAGATAATGTCGATACACCTTTCTTCTCAACTCTCAGTAAGAACACAACTTATACAAATACTTTAGACACAACGAGAGATAACGATCGAGGCATGTGGATGGGAAGTGACATGAAGACATAATTAAAGATTGAGAATGAACATAATGTGAAATTCGCAACCAATGTACCTCGCTGTATATAATATTGCCATCCTGATCCTTGTGATTGATGGATTGATTCTGTTCGACCGGACTATTTTACTGTCCGAGGGTTATGTCTACCTGACTTCAGTTATGTTTTAAAAAGACGTTTGCTTTGATTTCAACAGAACGCATAAACAAATTTTGAAAATTGTAATTAATTTAGAAGCGAACCTATGACCCACCTCCTAGGAATTTTATTTTGTCTTAGTTCAACTAAAATTAGTATATTAATATTTAAATATATGGTAAACAACATTATTTTCTGTTTTGGATACATCATGACCGTTGGCGTAACATTATCTTCAAGAATATTAGTACATCAATACATTCAAGGTGTTGAAATTCATTAATGATATCCGTCGAGTTAGACGTACGATAATATGTTTAGGATTATAATGGATTTAAATTGACAATAAAGTACTTTCCTCTTAAATTGTACCTTTTTACTTAAATATATAACTTTATTTGTTGATTTTACTAAAAATCATTTATCTTCTTTGTGTTACGTATTTAAAGCTAACAGAGTTGCAACAACCCAAACAAATACTAAACACAGGAACCTTAAATGAGCTACAGTTATATTCAATGTCAGTAGATCAATTAACTGTTGAGAAGATTTTACTAGACCGTCCTCGTCAATACAAATTAGTCTAATCAGATAGAGAAGAAGAATGGATCATCGGATCAATGTGATTGCGAAGTAGTGGATGTTTTATTTTCTTTCACTGGAAGTTTTAAAACTGCTTCAGCATTTATTGAAATGTAATGCACTAAACTATCCTAAGGATCTCGATATGTTTTAGCGGTATAAACGGAACTGAGCTTCAGTGTCTTGTAATATTGGTTTCGTGTTAAAATGTCTTGATTAGGTTATTTTCTGAGGTATAATTATCAAATAATTTACTAATGATACAGACAGAAACTTAGTAATTTATTGCTTTACGGTAATAGGAAATGTAAAAGTATAACTGTTTCATCATTTTCCTCACAAAATGTATATACTAGTTATTGATAGAGTAAAATCCACCCTGGGTAAATTTATTTGATACATTTTGGAATATATCTATCTTTTCTAGGGACAGCACGCCAAAATGACAGAACCTCACCATTTGCAGGTTGAATAATGTATATACAGAAAGTAAAGCAATATTTGAGGATAGTTATCAGAGAAGGTTTCCCCAGAAATATCAATCAAAACGAAACATGCCTGTTATAGTAGACTATTTTAAAGGTAATGCACAGATTGGGAAAAAATTTATTATTATCCTAAAATTATCATAGTTTAACCCAATTGGCCTACCGCCCATTTGGTATTATTATAACGTTCGGCATACAAAGCAAAGGCTCAGTTATTAGTATTACTAATATACATCATGTCAATTCAGGTATGTACTGATATGAAATCGTAATGCCATGTATGGGACAATAAATCAATACACATAATACAAGTATCAGATAAACTTTAAAGGGCAGATATCATATGAGTGGCAATGGAACGTATGATATTTGATGGCAGGTAAGAAAAATGGCATATATTATCAAGCGCAATTTTCAAATCCACAACATTACACACTAAACTTATTTTTGAAATGTTCAAAAATTCATTAAGACTGTACAAATATAAGACATTGTATTTTGTCGAAAACAGGTTGAATCTTTGAAGGTGATCTTAAATTTAATTAAGTCTACAGTTTTTACCAGCAAAATGAAGTCAATGATCTTGATTTTGACATAATAGTATCGGTTTTTGACATGTTTATTTCATAAAAAAGCACAATATCACTTTTAGTAAAAATCATCCTGTGCAAAACTGAAATTCAGTATTATCGTACAAAATGTAATATATTATAAGTCGAGCATGCTTTTAATATTTTTTAGATTGTTCACAACTTCTAATATATCTTCAGGTGTGTTTGTGTCATTCATACACGTCTTGCATCCAACGTACGCCGCTTGAACTGTTTGTAGGATTACTGGGTCGTCAATATCTGTGTCCATCTAGTTTTGTTTTAAACAGTAAAGATAAATTCTTCATTTACGATAATTTGAACCGGATTTGTCCTCCTGATATGAATTACTTCATTCCAGTATATGTGTGATGGAATGTTTTATATACGATTGCGCAAGAGAAATTGGGATGTATGCATATATGAATCAAGATTTGATTGTTTTAAGATTATCTTTGATATTTAAAACTGAATAAGAACGAAAATACTAATTTAGGATGGAGATTTATTTCTCCGTAATACTAAGAACGCATATCAATTATTTTATACGTGTATTTTCAATTATTAATTGCTGTATGTTCAATCATGCATTTTTCTATTTCCATTTACTATTAGTTATAATGTATTTGAAATCGGCCTCACTACCACGAGTCTGCCTATCTTGTGTTCCATAGGACAGGTTTTGTGCAAGGCTGCATATCTTGAGTTGAGACGCTTCAGCTCATTTGGCAAATATCTTTCGGTTAATGCCAATAAAACACTAGTGTGTTCATTAGTACGTTCAAGCCTAGACTATTGTAACACAATAATGTCTGGTTCGTCTCAATATCTAATCAGAAAATTTCTAAACGTTCACAACACAGCTGTTTAGAGTACCACGATCAGAGCACACCTCCCCAATTCTCTGTACGCTACACTGGCTATCCATTCGATCCAGAATCGAACACAAAGTTTGTTCTCTTTCTACGTTTCACTGAGTGACGGGTCCAACTGGCATTTCACAAGGTGCATGTTTTGGGGCAATTGCGCTTGAGAAACTAAGACTAAAGTTTCTTCTTCTTCCCTATTTATAGAAATGTTTCGATGCAGAAAGTTTTACTTGTAAAACAAGATGAAGCCTGTCTGAAACAATGTTTGAAATTTAAAAACATTGATAATTTAATTTTAAAAACATTGATAATTTAATTTTAATGGAAATGTGAATAAACATTTATAATTAGAAACTTAAATGATAATGACAAAATAAATTTTCAAATAGGTTTTATCTTTAAACTGAGACATTTTAAACAGCAAAGTTGACAAGTGAATTTTTAAAACAAATCGCAGTTTGGATAAGTACAATTTATAACATTTTTCCAACGGGAAGTAAAGCAAGACAGCTCACTGTGATTTTATAAGCAGATTTCATCATGCCTGATAAATACATATATGTGTACGCACCCAAGCAACATTAGCAGGTTCTATGTTCCACTTTTATTGTCTCAGGTACTCATGCTGCTGTTAATACAAATAATAAACATTTAACAATTTGATGGGATCAATGCCATCTTTTATATCAACAGTACGTTCTATCTCATTTTTGACAACCACAAACAGCAACAATGTAATATGAAATTGCAATTCAACGGCGTCTAATGAACAATAGCGCTGATTTCTCTCAGCTCGGTAATACAAACTAATCTTCGTTATGTATGGCTGGTACAAGTGCGCATGTTATCATCAAACCTTGATGGCAACAAGAAACTACTGAAGAGCATGAAAACTATTTTAACTCTTCTGCCTTGTTCCAGATACATGAAAAGATATAATACATCTCACTTACTTCTAGAAAACAGTAACATGTATGTAAATGAAGTTAAAATGTGTAAGATATGGATATTCCAAATGACGTACAGGATGTAAGTATGAAAAAGCATATTAAAATTACATAGTATAAAGCGAAAGGAAAACTATCGGCATGTATTAAAGTGATACATTCATCCAAAAAAGATGAGGTTTCTAGAAATATATTTTTCCATTTGTAGTATCAATAACTAATTAGTTGAATTTGGTATCAATACGTTAAAAGCCATAATGTGATACTGAGGTTTGATCATTGTTGCAAACATCAGAATTTTGTGGCAATGCACTCAATAAATTGACACAAACATAAGTACTCCAACTCAGGATGGAAATGACAACATAGAATATTTCAAGTGCATACAGCAAAATGTGGTATCACATATCAATGATATGTACCAACTGCTCCAATAGAAAAAAGCTAAACGTAAAATTCTGATTCCCAAATCTTGTACACAAAGATGGACATTTGCATATGTTGGACATGTACGATATATTAATTAAGCTGAAGTGTTCAAATATTATTAAAATAATAAAATTGAACACGTATTGTATAATTTTAAGAGTGTCGGTAACAAATTCTTAAATTGAATGATTCATTGGAATGTGATATTAGAAGAAGATACAATACCAGCATTAGTCAATGAACTAAATAAATCTATTCGGATGAAAAAAATTATTTTGAGATATTTTAAGTGCACACATTCAAATATGTGCCTTACATATCAACTTATACTAGAGTGACATTAAATATGATGAAGGCTTGTGATCTCAATTTTATAAAATATGTGGACATTTGCTAATGTGTAATAATATGCTATTACTAGGGTCAGTTGCACCAAGTTATCTTGCAATAAAATGTAATATGTTCGAATAATTAGAAAAGTGTATTGCAATAAATTTTATTTGCAAATACATATTCATTGTGCCCTTCATTACGATACGTGTATCAGCTGATTACTTAATTCTTCTATTCAACGCTAGAAGGCCAAATAAAATGCAGACAGGTCTGCAAAGCTGACTTCTAGTTCAACTTTTGTGAACTGTATATGAAAGATAATGTGCATTCTAGTCAGTGCATAACTATGTAAACTTTATCGCAATGCACTCCTGACCTGCACGATGTTAGATTACTGAAATTAGATTACTGACATTAGTACCCTTATTGTGCTATATTTACCTGCTATTAAAGGCTGGGAATATTTTTACAAACTTATTAGCATCAAAATTCTTCTTCAAAGTAAGGATATTCCATTTGTTACTTTTTCTTAAAAAAGTTTCTATTTCAATCGTTTGTAAATATTTATATGAATTCGTAACCATGAATATGTAAATTTTTCAGATCAGAATCCAAATCTTGTTTCTAAAATATTATGTTTTTTATGTTTTTGTTTCCAAATTATTATCAACTTCTTTGAAGCAAATATGAAATTTAACGAAACATAAGGTAATGTAATTAATGATCTAAAGTTAAGTGACTATTTCTCTCTTCATTTACAAAGTTAACGTAATACAACTACACCAACATACACACAAAAATGTAACAGATGCATCAGACGTTCATTTTAATTTTAAAATACATTTAATTTTCTAGCTTTTGCTTTTCATGTGCATGTTTGTTAAAACAAATGGTCTTTGCAGTGTCACAACCATGGAGAACTTCACACATAAGGTATCATGTTTTGGTGAAAACGTTTTAGCTATAAAGCATATAAACAAAATGGAAAAAAACCTGTATACATTAATTCAGCACTTTCAGTTTATTCTGGGAACAATGAAAATATTTAACATGGAGAATTTTAATATCCATTTTACGGACAACTGGAATTACCATTACAATACACCATGCGACAATATATGTACAAAGGGACATTTAAAATGGGACATCTAACATAGGTGAGACTATATCGGTTCACGGATTTGGGCCTGTCTAGGGACAAGGGATTGGTCTGTCAAGGGACTATAGTGGGACAAGGGAAAGGTTTACATAGGTTGGGTCTGTACAGGACAATGGGAATTGAGCATAGAGAATTATACCGAAAATGGATTGAAACTATCTAGATATATTGGAAATCGAATGTGGCACTATCTTGGGACAAGGGAACATCGAACACGGATAGGCCTGTCTAGGGTCAATGGAGAAATTTGATAGGGTATGTCTAGGGACAAAAATTGTACAGAGCCAAATACAACAGAGGCAGATACAGGCAGATAGTAATACAAGCACAAGGTTAATATTTAAAGCATTACCTAGACCACAACTTATTATGGCAAGTGACTGATATTAATATGCTCCCCTGCAGGTCGATAAGGTACGTGCAAGAAATGTGATAAGAACAAAAGGAGATTTATATAAACAACAAAATATACACACGAAAAACAACACACACAAACACAAACAAATTAACATATTTTTGTGTTTAGGGACAATTGCTGTGTTTTGGTTGAGGACAAAACAAACAGAGCACACACAAACGTATGCGCTCACATATATCCAGCATATCACACTCAAAATGCCTTTTGCATATTTAGAATGTAAGAAAAAGGGGTGAAGTCTCACAAAATAGCCATTATTACACCGAATATACCATGGAGAAAAGAACTAGTTTGTATTTATAGCTACAACCTGTGGAAATTCATATAGAAAAACATATGTATAGCCTCAAAATGTCTAGCTTCAATGACGTCACGGTACTATACACAAAGATAAAAACGTAAACAATATAACAAGTGGCTGACCTGAAAGTGCGCTTCATAAACAAAAGGTGTCTGTATGTATTTGTTTTGTATAGATGAGTTCGTTTGTGTATGTGTGTCCTTTTTCTTTGTGTGTGGGTATTTTGTTTTTGTATGGGTTTGGGTATTGTTTTTCCTTCCTTGATAAAACACCTTGCATCACCCAGCTCAACGTGATTTCTTTTTATCTCCTAACAAAAACCACTACCTTTAACAAACGAAATGTGTATGTGTTCTTTTGTATGCATGCGTTCATTTGTGAGTGTGCATTGTGTTTGTTCTAAAATCAAAACTACCACCAATATTAGTGCTACAATTACAACGAATACAACTAATTATATTAAAACTAACAATAATACTACCAACACTGTTATCAATAATAATACCAATACGCAAACTATTAGTTATATTTAGTTAATGAATGCAGTTAAAACATTACCTGCAGAACGTGACTAACGAATTAGTGTTGGTCAGCTGTGGTCGAGATGATAATGAAAATAGGTTCCTTCTCTACAAGGGCCTTACCAGTCATCCGTGGCATCCGTCCGTCTACGTGATACGAAGGCGTAGCTCCAAAGTCAGCTGTTACTTCTTATTGCTCTCTTTTGAACATGCTTCCTATTTCTGTCATCCTCAGCTTTGCTAACTCCCTGCTTGACAGCTAGGCGCCAGATGGGACGGTCATTAGCAAAGCTCTCCCATTTGTTGACATCGATGTTGGCCGTCTTTATGTCTCTCTTGCAAACGTCTTTGTAGCGCAGGCGTGGACGTCCAGTTGGTCGTGTACCTTCTGCTAGTTCCCCATATAATATGTCTTTAGGGATGCCGCCCGGGTCCATTCTCTTGACATGGCCGAGACAGCGAAGGCGCCTCTCACTGAGAATGGCAAACATGCTGTTGATGTTGGCGCGTTTTAGAACCTCTGTGTTCGGTACTTTGTCCTGCCACTTGATGATGTGCATAATGCGCGGCAGATGGAAGCTGTTGAGTTTTCTCTTGTGACTTACATAAGTGATCCATGTTTCACTGCTGTAGAGAAGTGAGCTGAGCACGCAGGCTTGGTAGACAGTTTGGTCTTCTCTGTGAAGCAGGGGTTGTTCCATACCCTCTGGTTAAGTCTGGCCATCACTGCAGCTGCCAAGGCAATCCTACCATTTACCTAATAATCAATTGAGAGTGAGCTGGAGATGTTGGACCCGAGGTATGTGAAGTTCTCGATAACTTCCAAGTTGTATCCATCAATGGTGACAGAGGAAGGGGAGTCTGCATCTTGCGCCATGACGTTTGTTTTCTTTAAGCTGGTGGTCAGTCCAAATTCCTTGAAAGCGTTGGAGAGGCGGCATACCAGCTGCTGCAGTCCATCTACCGTATGGGATGTCAAGGCTGCATCATCGGCAAAAAGCAATTCACGGATGAGTACCTTTGTGATTTTAGTCTTAGCACGGAGACGGGCGATGTTGAACAGCTTTCTGTCAGCCCTGTTATGGATGTACACTCCATCGCTGCAGCCCTTGAAGGCATACTGGAGAAGCATGGAGAAGGATATGATGACAGCAGGTAGACGTGGTGGGGGTCAGTCAATCTTCTGCAGGATTCTGGAAGAGTCCGGTCCGACTGACCAGGTCAAATGCCGTCGTCAGGTCTATGAAGGCAATGTAGAGGGGCATCTGCTGCTCATGACACTTCTCCTGCAGCTGACGTAGTGAGAAGATCATGTCTACAGTTGACCGGCCGGCTCGAAATCCACACTGTGACTCTGGGTAGACTCGGGAGGCTAGGATCTGCAAGCGCGCCAAGGCAACACGGGCGAAAGCCTTTCCCACAACACTGAGAGGGAAAAGCCCCTGTAGTTGTTGCAGTCGCTACGGTCTCCCTTGTTCTTGTACAAAGTGACGATGTTGGCGTCACGCATGTCCTTTGGGATGTATCCCTGTTCCCAACAGAGGCAGAGGAGTATGTGTAGAGGTTGAAGCAGTGCTGGTTTCCCACTCTTGAGGACTTCAGGCGGAGTGCCGTCGCTTCCATGAGCCTTCCCACAGGTAATGCAGTCTATGGCTTTTCCGAGCTCTTCCAGGATGGGCTGTTTGTCTAGCTCCACCATGACAGGCAGGTCTGGAATGGCATCCAGGGCAGTGTCAGTGACGTTGTTTCGGGTTGCATATAACTCGAGATAGTGTTCAACCCATCGCTTCAGTTGTTTGCTCTGGTCTGTGATGTCTTCACCTATCTTGGACTTGAGGGGGGCGGTCTTTGAGATGGAGGGGCCTGTCGCCTTCTTGATGCCGTCATACATTCCTCTTGCATCCCCGTTGTCGGCAGCTGTCTGTATACTGTTTCAAAGGTTATGCCAGTATATGTTGGCACAGTGGCGGGCAGTCTTCTGGGCGTTCTTCCTTGCATTCATGAGTGCTTGTAATGTTTTTGGGCTAGGTACTGCCTTGTATGCCAGGAGGGCTTTCCTCTTTGCCTCAGTCACGGACTCCATCTCCTCCCAGTTTGCCTCATACCAGTCGGCGTTTTTCCGTTCCCTCTTCCCGTAAGCTATGATGGCTGAGTTGTACACAGAGTCACGGATATGGGCCCACTTGGACTCAATAGTGCCGTAAGGTGTCACTTTGGTGAGAGCTTCTTGCACATTGCTGATGAACTGCTGTGTTTTCTCTGATTTACTTTCACAGCAGGTGTTGATGCGAGGGTGACCCTTCTTCTTGGCATGGTGCAGATTCTTGGGTAATATTAGCACCTTACTGACCACAAAGAAATGGTCCGTGTCGCAGTCGGCACTGTGGTAGCCGCGGGTTAGGAGGACGCTAGCCAGTTCCGTACGCCTGGTGATGACAAGGTCTAGCTGGTGCCAGTGTAGTGAACGTGGGTGTCTCCAGGACACCTGGTGGATCTCCTTGCATTGGAAGAAAGTGTTGGTGGCACATAGGCTGTGGGAGCAGCACATCTCCAGAAGTCGTTTCCCGTTCTCGTTGATCTTGCCCCTTCCATAAACTCCAAGGCAGGTGGACCAGGCCTCATGGTCGGCTCCCACTCTAGCATTGAAGTCTCCTAGCAAGTAAAGGGTTTCGTTTTTCTAGAATGCTGGATATCGTCTGATCCAGAGCCTCATAAAACTTGTCTTTATTCTCGTGGGTAGTGCGGAAGGTTGGGGAGGTTCAACGAAGGCAACTAGCGTGTTCTTTACGGCAAAGCCTACACCGTGCTGCCTAGGTTCATTTGAGGGCTTCCCCTGCCAAACGAACGTGTAATTGGCTTCCCTGATGGTGCCGATGACAGCCAGTCGGGTGTCCTGTAGACAGGCAATGTCGATGTTCAGTCGGGAGAGTTCTCTGTCAATGACGGCAGCCTTCCGTGCATTGTCGATCTGTTGCTGTTCATTGGTCAGTCCAGGTTACATGGTCCTAACGTTCCAGGTCGAAGTGTTGGAGTTTTCTTTATTTCTTCATTTAGTTCTTCCTGGTGAGGACTTTTGTGGTCCACTTGTCGAAATGGTTCTCTAAGCTCCAAGCACCCAGTGAAGCAGGCAATCCATGGCGGGAAGCACCTTACTGACTTGGGGCTGCCCAGCTTAAGGCGGGCTGTAGCTGTCCAGTGAGACCTGATGATCTCTCCCACCGTCAGAAGTAACCCCAGGCGCCAAGCTCTACGCCAATCAAGCTTTGGCGTAGAACCGGTAAACTGCTACTTCTCGTGTTGTGCCGACGTCATACGACGACGCTGGAGTGTCCTCTCTAGTGGAGATACGAGGCCTGGGCAGGGTGGTATGGAGAATCAGCTGTTGCCCATGCAGCAGATCTCCCCTCTCCAAGCAGCTGGTGGGCCAAAGGGAACGACAAATGTCGATACAGCCTGGCACCAACGGAGTCGCAGCAGTTGCCGGAACGACATTGAGGTCAATGCAATACCGCCTTAAGGATTTTGGATTTTCAATAACAACACACACACACACACACACAATTCCGTAAAATGGCTATGATGACTCCAGTGTGACAGTTTATAATGATGTACTGGGGCATCATGATACATGCATGTACCATCATGATCCACCCAGTCACATTATCCTGACGCTAGACCGGCCAGTCCTGACACTAACCACCTAATGCTGAGCGTCAAGCGAGGCAGATGTTATAACCATTTGTATAAGGCTTTGGCATGTCTTGGCCAGGGTTCGAACCCTCGACGTCTAGCAACCAAAGCGGACGCTCTATCCGGTAATTTACAGAAGCCTTCATATCATTAAAACTCTCCATACATTATTACTCATATTACTATACCCCAATTTCGATATATCAACAATATTTGATTATTATATTTTCTCATAAACAAAGCTATGAACATTATTCTGAGAAAATGCCGCTATTTTAAAGCTATTAAATGCGTTTGTTTTTTTCTTTTCAGAGCCAATGAATTAAAATTGCTACATCACATTGATTGACTGCCATTATTGTTTTGATGTATCTGCTAGCTTTGATTACTAGGAAAGATTACGGTCCTCACCCTCCTTGATTTGTCTGCAGCATTTGACACAATAGACCATGATATAGGGTCTCCAGCATGTATTTGGCATTCCTACTAAGTCAACAGGACACAAATTGTATCTGCAAATGGAATAAATTCCAGCCCAATTGATCTATGTTGTGCTGTTCCATAAGGGTCTGTTCAGCCACTCGCAAGTGTCATAGATCATCACGCAGTGTCTCGCCCATTGCACGCTGATGACACTCAAATATACAAGTCTAGCCACCCAACTGAAGTTGATCCTACCATCCATGGAATAGAGAGGTGCATTTCTGATATGAAATCATGGATAACATGTAACAAGCTGCAGATAAATGATGATAAAACTGAGTCTATTCCAATCACAACACAAAGACTTTCTCATTCACATCCTTTAAATCAGACAATAAATATAAGCAACACAAATATTAAATTCTCACAGTCAGTACGAAACCAAGGTGTTACTCTATACAGTACTCTCGCATTGCACCAAAATGTCATGAGCATATGCAAGTCTGAATCTCTTGAACTGAGACGCATCACTTCCATTCGTAAATATATTTCCGTTCATGACACTAAAAACTTGTGTGTTCATTAGTACTTTCAAGCCTGGACTATTGTAACTTAATTATGTCTCGTTCGTCACAATATCTACTCCAGAAACATCAAAAAGTTCAAAACACAGATGATCGGATCATTTTTAGAGTACCTCGATCAGAGTACACCTCACCACTGCTCTGTACCCTACAATGGCTATCGATTCGATACAGAATCAAACACAAAATTGGTTCTCTGTCCTATGTTTCAATGACAGACTTCAGTCTTACATACCTATCCGGCCTGACCAATGCGTATACACCAGCAAGATCCTTACGCTTCTCTTCTGACAATGGTATACTCATTGGTCTCACTATGAAAACGAAGTCATATGAACAACGTTGGAAACCAGGGCCGGCGATGTGGAACGATTTACCCATTGAAATTAGACAAAAAGACACAGTGCTGCCATTTGAGAGTGCTCATAAAACGCACCTTTTTCGACAGAAGAACAAACTTAGAGAACTAATAATGTTTTGTATCTTATATGTTTTCAGCATGTTTTTATGTTTTCCAATTTCGTGCTTTTTGTTATTGGTTTTTCTGTAGTGTAGTCATATCATTATAGATGTTGAAAAAGCCCTTAGAGTTCCCAAAGATTAGGCGCTATACAAAGTCCTCATTATTATTACTATTAAAATTATTACCTGAACCTTTTTTAATTAAACAAACATCTTTTCTGTGTAAATTAAAATGAACTGAGAGTTTGACTTGCGTATGTATGTTGTGTGTCTGAATAAAGATTTCCTTTCAAAACAATTTGTTGCAATCAAAACATCCGTCTATTTTTGTGACAGGTTTACCTTCAGTCTACCCACAACATGTGTCCGTGCATATGTGCGTGTGTGTTGTATGTCTTTCTATCTCTTTATTTTATATACGCATGAATATTGTTTAAATGTATACATGAACATACCAAAAATATCATACGTGTAAAGCAAAGAATATTGGCAAGGCAAAAACAAATCTAAAGAAAATAATGAAGCGGTCAAAGCAAAGAAAAAGAACAAATTAACATTATATTATTAATGTGTAAACAATGGTCCTTGCGGAAAGTGAATATAACAATCCAGCATAGGTGTAAATTGGATACACAATTACCTTGCAGCATTAACCTGGCATCATTATAAAAGGTCATAGTGTGGTGGCCAGCGATAGCCACTCGCTATTTGTACTGTTATTTCATTCTGTCTTTCATATTATTTTCTATATAACAAAAAGACTTTCCTTTGCATGCGATCGTTCTTGAGGGAGATAATATATATATATATATATATATATATATATATATATATATATATATATATATATATATATATATATATATATATATATATATATATATATATATATATATGTGATATATCCATCACGGCACAATCACGGGTCTGGTCTTTCGGACTGCACACAACATAAAATAGACAAAGAAAACAATATTTTCACGTAATATTACGTTTACAGTTTACTGCACACAATTAAAAATATTGAAGGAGCCCAAGGTAAATAAATAATAAATAAATCACAAGGAAAGTGTATTCTTTATTTGTAAATGTTAGTTTAGCACAAATGTTGAGTACCAAAGTTATCCATATTGTGGGTGAGCGATTGTATTTGACATGATCTTATATAACAAAATAATTTAGATATAGTTTTCAGCTTCCGGTATAGAAATGATGAGCTTTAAATGTGACGGATTAATAGGAAATATGAACACGTTGAATAAACTTTAACTCCATTAGCCTCCAATGAAAAATACGGATATCATATTTGATTTCTCTCAAGAGGTTGAGTTCATTACAAGTTAGATGAACGTGCAGGATTAAAATCGGATACTCACCTCAACCTACCGCCAAAACCTTAAATAATTCCATTGATAAAACTATTGTGACGGTCTTAACTCCATTGTAAAATAGTTGAGCTTATACAAAACAAAAATGATTTTTTTTAAGTATATAAGAATATACTTATACATGATCAAAGTATTTAATTCTCAACCAGACGGCTCACAAAAAGTTACACGAACAAAACAGGCAATATGCCAAACATTGCAAAGTCTAAGTGTTCAATAACAATGAAACGAAGAAAAGGAAGAGCAAAAACAACGAGAGCAAGAAAACTAAGAAAACTAAGAGTAAGATGAACAAAAACCTGATAAACCTGATAAACATGTTGTCATCAGAAGTGTTTGGAGATAACCAAACTTCACAAAATTGACAATGTAGTTTAACCGTACCTTTTTATACGAAACGAAAGCCTTTTCTCCATAACTAATTCGTACTGTGGTCTCATTTTCTCAGCAATTTCATTAACTCCATCTATGATTTGCCTCAATGTTCCGAATTTTGATTAAGTCCATATAATACACAGATGTTTTAAGTATCATCATTATTTCGTTTACAGTTTACTGCTCACCCGTATACAATATTGAAAAGATTCCAAGGTGTGGAAACAATTTTAGCAAGAAAAGTCATTTCGATATGTGTCTTTTAGAAACCAAGGTTGAGTTCAATAGTCTATACATACTAAGGGTTAGTGATTGTATTTCGCATGATCTTTTACGAGGAAATATATATATATATATATATATATATATATATATATATATTGATCATGAATTCAGCTTCCAGTGAGGAGAAGACAAGCGTTAAATGTGTCGGTTTCATAGTTAATTTGAACACGTCTCTGTAACATGAAAGTCATTAACACTCAATTAAGAAGTGGGATATCATCTTGGATTTGTCTCAAGAAGATGGGTTAATGACAATTAAGGTTTATAATCAATAAGGCAGCTTTGACGAACCTTTAGGATGAAATTTAAACACTGTTTGAGATGCTTTCTTTTTCAAATTAAACACGATTCCATTGATAAAGCAATTGATTATACATAATCAAGGTGATGTGTCCATGTTTTATTATTCAGTGGTCAAATAATGGGCAAACTAAGACTATTTTACGTCCATTAACCATTAATAGTTTATGTATCAAATTAAAGTAGCATAATATAAATATGAGACAGGTACATTATTCTAGAAAAGGATGTCTTTTAATGACATAAATCCATCATCTCAGTGTTTTTTGTCGCCTCCATTATCTCTTCTAATTACATGATCGTGTATTTATAGCAAAGTTAACTAAGCTTATTTGGAAGTTGACCACACAAAGATGCAAATATAATTCGAGTGAGTGTCTGTATGACTTTGTGTTTGATTTAAATTTTTAACGTAGCTTAATTTCTTAGTCATAACGCTACTATGTCTACAGTGTAACAATTAATAGCGATGTTTTAGCACTGGGGCGTCATACCAAAGACATTTAACATGATTTCCCACCTAGTCACATTATCCTGACCCCAGATCTACCATTTCTAATGGTGACCAACTAGCGAGGCAGCTGTTACTATCATTTTTTAAGTCTTTGATATGCATCGACCGTGCGGACGCTCTAAGAACTGTTGTTGAGTGTCGTTTTGTGCCTGACATCATCGATGGCTAGTGATTTCATCATTACTTACTGGTTCGATAGATTGTTTTCTTTCTCATTGTGATCTATTTAACGTGGAACTGCAGAATGTTGACAATTTTCTCACTTAAACTATTTACTGGAAACAATCTTGGCGCTTTCTAGGTGGAACGTTTGACGCATTTGAGTGTTAATGTACCACGGTGACCGATACATTTAGCTATGTTGGCATTATACAGTAATATAAAAAAAATTTACACCCAACCAAATATACATTCAAGGCAGTATTTTGCTGATAGATTCAAACAGTATTTATTTATTTATTTATTTATTTATCTATTTATTTATTAATTTATTGGTTTTGCATGACCTTCTGAGTTTGTATAGCTCAGACATCTGAACAATGACGCACATAAGCGTCATTAAGACATAGTTCTATCAGAGACTTTAAGGATCCATTTGAATAGAGAGAAGAATCAATAAAACTTCACCTCAAAGAAAAATCACAGTTACGTGCTAACACAGACATATACGTTATCAAGGAGATGCCTTACGGAACCAAGAGAGCCGTGAAAGAACCATTCACTAGGAACGTTGTAAGTTAATAATAATCAGGTCATAAGGCAAAGATTTACGTTCAAAACTACCATGTATAATACCGCATGCTGATTCCAAAACTATTAGTATATACTTGAAACTAAACTGCAATTAGTTTGGGGGAGGTATACACTCTAGTATTGTACGACTGAGGAAGAAATATGGAAATAAACTAGTGAATCATTTGTCACATTATATATATATATATATATATATATATATATATATATATATATATATATATATATATATATATATATATATATATATATATATATATATATATATATATATCCACTTTGAGACTATCCATCTTATGTCTACAATATGTTTTTCATTAACATCAATATCATCAGCGTCTTAACCTAGTGTGGTCGTTGAGTCACTGTTCTGCTGAACATCTGACCAGTTCCCTCCACATGTCTCGATCATGTGCTGATGCCTTTGTCTCTACAAAACCTTTCCTGGCCCATTATGTGATGTTGTCACTCCACATTTTTCTCTGTCTACCTCTCCTTCTGCCACCTTGGACATTTCCCTGCATTACTGTTGTGGATAGACTATTGGCTCTAGTGACGTGGCCATACCACTTCAGCTTTCTCTTTTTGACAGTGGTGAGGGGGTCTTAATAATGGCCTAGTTTGTGCCTTTTTGTGTTACACACTTCTTCATTTGTGATGTGGCCCATGTAAAAGATGCCAAGGATGATTATGTAGCATTACATTCCAAGTGCATAGGCATTCTTCGTTGTAATTCTGCTGTCAGGGTCCAGGTCTCACATGAATACAGAAGGATCGAGATGACTAGTGCTCTTAATAGTCTATTTTAATTTTCAGACAAATTCCTGTCTCTCCAGATAGGTCTTAGTTTTGACACAGTTGCCGTTGTTTGTGTTGCTCGTGACTAATGTCTGCTCTTGATCCCTCTTCGGTGATAATGGAATCAATATATTTGAATTAGCCCACTCGTTTCAGTTCCTATCCTCTGACTTTAATCTTGGTTGAGTTTTGTTTCGCTATCTTGTGAGGTCGTTTACAATTTGGAATGCCTTTTAGGCTGTTATTCTTTATCAATCTGCTCTCTATTTTTGTGGACGTTTGTCCAATCCAATCTTCTCATGCTTTAAGTTTTTAATGATATTCTTGTTTATCTCTCTGTACTACACTGCCGCTCTTGTGTGTCTGGTGTTATTGAGGTCTCTTCGGGCATCACACAGATTCAGAATCTCTTGTGTAACCCAGGGTGTTTTCTTCGGGCGATGGAGGCCAAAGATCTTCTTGGCAGCTGTTGTCATGACTGAGTCGAAAGTGTCTGTCATCACTTTAAGATCAGCATCCATCACAAGGAGTGGGGCAAAGTTTCTTCCAATTGTGGCTTGGAATGACTTGGATTTCTTCTTAGCCTTTGTTGTCGTCGTCAATATCTATTTTTGTAACAAGAGATATAGTTCTAACAAAGTTATCTAATCTAATTTTGAAATTTACCCCCACAACTATGTAAATATATTCTCATCGCTATTGGCTTCTTTTCAGGAAACGTAGTATCAACATATTGTAGTCTACTCCCTTAAGTCTCCAATTGCATGTCAAATTTATGTAATAAAGTTATTTAAAATATAACATTTCAAAACACAACAATGAATTATTTGCGGAATAAACGAAATTAGTCAATCAACTGGAAAGCATATAATGTGTATGTTATCTAAGACTGCATTCAATACTAAATATTGTTTTAAATCAAAACAAGGTATAAAAAAAGTATTTTAAATTCCTTTAAATTATTTTTCAACACGCTAAAGTGACAATAGTCAACTTTAAAAATTTAGATATATCTAACAAACTTTTAGTTTCTTCATACATAATAACTAATTATGACACTGTTTGCTTTAGCTATTATTGAGTTCATCGTTCATTAATATCCTAATAACCCGATTAAACAGAACAGTACTAAATGTTTGAAGAAATGATAATAATATTATCGACGCCAACCATGATGCTGATGACACTGATGAATCCGATGGAAACCCTGGATGAGATGAGAGGACCAAATTATTTTATACGTTGACAATAATATTGTTATCTGCGTTTCAAAATCAAAATAATCATGGTGCTGCCAATTGCAATAGAAAATGATTCAAAAAAATTCGGATAATCGCAAGCCATAATTCACATTGTTTATGCTCTCGCTGGATTTGGCCCAGAACATAAATTTATGTAATTACGACAAACATCTGTGCTGTGCTAATCCAAAAAATCCAATTCACACTTTTTAAGCCTAAGCTGATCGAAAGCATGACTATTTGCATTTAATTGTGTAACTATCCATTGTGGCACATGAATTATACAGAATTATAATAAGCTAAATGGTGAATAAGTATAATTTATTGTAAAGAAATGGACAACGCAATCAAACCTTTCATACAGAAATAAGATGATAATCCTAATTCAGTAGGGTTATATATAATACAAACTTACCGATAATCGCATCATTCCTCATACAATATTCACAAAGTTTGGGCGATTATATATTATCGTATTAAATGAATAATTGTAATGAAGACGTAATATACTCCCTTTGTCACGACAGGTAAAATTGAAAGTATCGTTTAATCCTACTTCATTCTCATCCTTTTCCTCTTATATCGTCATGAATGGTAGTATTATAGTTCTTATTTTCTGACTACAGGGGATAATTTTAAGAATAAACCTAATGTTCACTTTTCTTAGCTAATAAGCGGATTTGCTTTTGATTTTGGTATCTACATAAAGGACGCTTTTACACGAACAAAATTATTTTCTTTCGAGGTGGAAGCTAAACTGCATGTATCACGTACCAAAAATGAACGATTATCGTTTCATAGTACTGTTTTGTACTGTAGCTGTTCTGGACGCCGGTAAGTTATGTCGTTTTGAATATCAAGTACCACTTTCTTCATTTATATTTTAAAATTCTTTCCCTGTTAGTTTTTTACTTCATGTGATACTTAAAATTGCTTTCATACTTGTTGTGTACGCCAGAGTCACTGAATGTTCCATCTCAACATCCGAAATTTCAGTTACATTTGATCAAATCAATATGAGCACCAAAAATAATATGCCTACCCTGTCAAAATGATTTGACTTAACAAATAACCTAAAAGAAAGTACCTGTCGAAACGACATCTAACTTTATATTTAAGTAAAAATTAAAACTTTAAAGATTAACAAACA